>PVKB01006912.1:10935-48301 GCA_004027205.1 Ctenodactylus gundi | reverse complement strand
GGGAGGGAGGGAGGGAGGGAGGGAGAGCACGCTGCATCCCAGACACAGCCCACCATTACTCGCCAGCCCCTTATCTAGCACCCGGCGCCTTCCCCTATTTTCTCCTCGCTGTTCTCCTCAGCGTGGGGGCCTGGAACCCACATGAGCATCATGGGAAGAACAGAAACAGCCTCTTCTCCCAGGGAGGAGCCGGGGCCTGGGGTGTCTGCATCCTCGGGGAACTTCTGGAATAGCCAGTGTTCCTGAAGAATAGGATTCAACTGGTGTGTGTGTGGCTGCCATTTTGGGGGAGGCATCTGCTTTACGCTGCCTATGGGGTGGGTGCCCCTGCCTCAGCAGCCGGCCGCTGAGCTGAACAGAGCTGGTGTAGCAGCCGGAGACAGAGGCTTCGGTGCAGAGCCTGGGTCCTGCAGACCCGGCCCTTTCAGGGGCGGGACGCCCGCTCCCCTCGTCTCCGCATGCCCAGCTCCGAGGCTGTCTGCAGGTCCAGGGGATTAGCCTCAGACCCTAGCAGCACCTCTCGGGGTGACGGGCTGACACATTCTCTTTCCTCCCCGGTTAGTACAGAGGAGGACACACACTTGGAAGGGCTGGGCAGAAACCCCATGCTCACCTAACAAACAGATAGCACCATTGTTCAATTCAGATGATAGCAGCAGGTGCCGTGGGCTCCACCCCACATCCTCCCCAAGGTCACCTTCCGCACTCCTGGCCAGCCAGGCTTTGGGCTTCAGTCCCGCCCATAGCTTCCTGTCCCAAGCCTGGCCCTGGCTGCTCTAGGTTTGAGCTTTCTCTAGCCACAGGACTGCACAGGCCCTGGGTTGAGGGGACAGCTCAGGGCAGAAGTGCTGGGGAATTGACCCCACAGACAACGCAGCCAAGGGTGTGTGCTGTGGGTGAGTGCCCCAGCTTCCCACCTTCCGGGGGGCAGCTCTGTATATATGTCTAGGCATCCTGATTTTCTCCCTCCCACTTCCATGTCACCTTTCAGCCCCACGTGTTTCTGGGGACACTGCTGGGCTGATTTGTGTGTTGCCACACTACCTCTGGCCCGGAATGTAAACGTCAGCCACTCGTGGCTCTCGGGTGTGGAGGCTGGAGGTGAAAGGACACAGTGTGGGCAGAAGGAGCCCTCATCCTCACATGAGCTTTCCTCTGGGCACCCACATTTCTGGCAGCTGTTCCTCTTTCTGGAAGGATATCGGCCCCCCAGGAGAGGGGCTGATGCTTACAGCTTTGTGTACCTTTAGTTACCCACTTGGAGGTCAGAAGGGAGGCCAGGGTTTCACACATGCCCACGGGCACATGCAGTGGCCAACTTTCTGTTGCTGTAACCAAAAGTCTGAAATGATGACTCTTGGAAGAGGAAAGGTGTGTTGTGCCTTGTGGTTTAGAGCTTTTGATTCACAGGTGTCTTGTTTATACACTGGGACACACAATACCCAACGCCCACAACTTAAGGGAGGAAAGGTTTATTTAAGCTCACGGTCTCAGGAGGTCTTTGTCCCTTCGTGGGCAGCTGGCAATGGTGGGAATGGTCTGGTGGAGAGCAGCTGCTCCTGGCATCACAGGAGGAAGGAGCAGGTCTTGGGGAGAGGCTGTGACCCACCCCACCCTCGGTGACCTGCCCCTACCAGCCAGGCCCCACCTCCTAACGTCACTTGAAATCTATATGTAATCCGTAATATCCACATATATGAGGCTTTGGGGGGACACTCCAGACCCAAACCATAACAATGGTCCCTTGCCTCTGCTTCTCTGGGGCCTGTGGTAAGGCAGTGCACAGCTGCAGAATTGCTGGATTGCCAGATCAATAGTCCCTTCGAGACTACGTTCCCCCAGTGACCAGAAGACCTCCCACTAGGCTCCATGTTTAAAGTTTCCACCATTTCCCAATAGTGCCATGGGCTAGGGACCAAACCTTTGATATGAGCGCCTTTGGGGAACTGTGACTATTAAATGTGATCATCAACTTGACTGTAATATGAAATGCTGGGAACTCAGTAAAGCACACCTCCAGGTGATCCGAGTGGGTCATGGGGCATGGCCTTGAGGACTACATGGGGCTCCTGGCCTGTCCTCACTGACTGTCCCTTCAACCTGCTCTGCTTCCTGGCCACCAGGAACGGAGCAGCTTTGCCCCTCCTCGCTGTCCCACTGTGGTGCTCCTGCCTTGTGACAGCCCACTGTGGCCTGAACCCTCTGGAACCCTCAGACAAACTGACCTGTCCACCATTGAGTATTTCAGGGGTCAGATATTACATCCCAATGACAAGAACACTGGCTGACACAGAGACATTTATCCAGACTATTGCAGTCAGGGATGTAAGCTAGCAAATGAATTACTTTCACCAGTTTTTGTTTTTTTGGCACTACTGTGATCTAACCCAAGACCTTCACACTAAGCTACAACCCTGGCCCATTTTTTAGTTTTGATGTTGAGACAGGATCTTGTTAAGTCACCACATTGCCCAAGCTGGGCTAGAATTTACAATCCTGCTGCCTTAGCCTTCCGGGGCTTACAGGCCTGTGTCACCATACCGAATCATCAATTCTTCCTCTTCCTTCTCTTCCTTTTCCTCTTTTTCTCCTTCTCCTTCTCCTTCCTCTTCCTCTTACTTTCAGTACTGGAGATGGAAACCAGGGCCTTTTCACTGAGCTATTTTTCCAGTTCGTTTTTTTTGATTTTGACACAGGGTCTTTTTAAGTTATTGAGTTGCCCAGGCCAGGCTTGACCTTCTTATCGTCCCGCCTCAGCCTCACACAGTGCTGGAATGCCAGGCCTGTACCACCAGGCCTGGCTTCGACTATCGGTTTTTAACAAGTGTCTACTGCTGGTGTAGCAGCTGTAGCTGGTACCTAGGCACATCCCTCTGATGGCAACATAAAACCCAAACTGATATATACTTAAGTGACTCCACTTTGTTGTTAAGACTGTGTGACCAAGATGCCTTTTGTTAACTGCTGGAACTACTAACTGCCTCGTTTCTGCCCCTGTGTCTACTTGCTAGCTTAGCAGGACGTGCCTGGGGTCCCATGATAAAGCCCCCAGGACTTATGCCCCCACACTCCTGATCCAAGAATTTGTAACAGGCCTGCCAAGAATAATGATGTAACAGCTTGTCAAAAACAGCAACTGGGTGTCAAGCTATGATTGGTTGCTATATAGTGATGTAGAATCACCCCACCTGTGCCCCGCAAGTGCCCATAGAAGCCCTCTGTTAAGCTTGCTAGGGGCAGCTCTCTGAAGATTCACCCAGAGTCCAGAACAGCCCAGGTAATAAAGAAACCTTACCTTGCTTCTTGCTTCCATTGGCATTCGGTGGTCCCTAAATTTTGGTCCCTAACAGTCCCCTCATGATGTGCTGCTCCCGCAGTGAGCGCTCTCTCCCCAAATCCCTGCGGCCCTCAGGCTCATCCCCACAGTGCAAGGCAGAGTATAGGACACAGTGGCTGAGCAGGGCCACTTGCCCATTGTGAGGTACGCTGGGTCCCTGTGCTCTGGCCTCCCCCATGGTGACATAAACCCTGTAAGTGGACAGCATGTACCTGGTCCCCCATGGGACTCAGGAGGAGGGCCAGCCAAGGTGGGTGTGAATTCAGCACAAACTCCTCCCTGTGCCCGGTGCTAACACCCTCTGCCTTTGCCTCAGGAGTCTGGTGTCACATGCCCAGAGCTCCTGGAGCTGCAGGAAGTTACCTCTGTAGCTAACACACTGGGGACAGCCTCAGCTCTTCCTCCTCAGGAAACGCCACAGAACCCTGTGCCACTTGCATCACCAGTAACATGTCCTTCCAACAAGAGACAAAATCAAAATGGAGTCAGTTCTGCTTACCACCTCCATCTGCTTATCCCTCCCCTCTCCCCTGAGCTCATGAGAAAAATCAACTTTTGACCCTCACTCCACACTATGTTTACCTGTGCCAGGAACAACCACAATATGTTTCTGTGTACTCAGAAGTCACCATGGTTGGTGAACTGTACGTTAGATGGGCACAGAAACTTCCTGCTATAAAAACAACGTATGCCCCATTTCTCTTTTGTTCTGTCAAAACCCCCCTTCTGTTCTGTGAAAATTCCCCCGTCTCGTTTCCCTGTACTGTGAATATGAAAACCCCTGACCCAAGTTGTTCGGGGCCGGCTCCTTTGGTGGTCGGGTCCCAGCCTGCTGGTCTGTCTGTACAATAAGCTCTTGATCGCTCCTGCCTGTGAGTACCGTGTGTTAATCCGTGCTACTACACCAAAAGGTGGCTCATAAGACAGGACTCCACTGTCAGTGTTATCCCACAACACAGTCTAAAATGAAAGTTAAGATGATCCTAAATATAGGATCATCAAGATCCTAATTATTGGCCGGAAGTCAGAGATTGATAAAATTCTTACCTTTCAAATAGACACATACACTATTATGGGTGATTTTCCCCTTTTGATAGTTTTTATGTATACTCCTGAAGGAAAAGGAATGTTTATTGCTATATAAAATACTCAGTAGGTTTATTTTATTTTATTGTTTGTGGTTCTGGAGATCAAGCCTGTTATTATTTTTGGTTTGGGGACAGGGTCTCACTAAATCACTAATTTGTCTGGGATGAGCTCAAACTTGTTCTCCTCCTGCCACAGCCTCCCAGAGCTCCGGACAGTCACTATGGACCTAGAAGAAGAAAAATATACATGCTTAAGTTACACAAAACATACCACAAGTCATTGTATTAAAATGTAGCACTGCCTATGTAGTAAGTGACAACAGTGGTAAATAAAGAAAAAAGAAAAAGAAAAAACCTAAAAACCTAGTCACATGAAAACTTCAGTGGGTGTGACCACAGGCAGCTCATGGGCCCTGCCCATTCCAGCTGGCACACAAAAAAAGGCAACTTTGTTGGTAAGAGCAGGTGATGTCATACAAAACAAGGACTTTACCAAGAGACTGTCTCCTCATCCCCTAACTTCACAGCTATTTATGTTGATAGATGTGGTGAGTTTCAAACAGAAATTCACACATTACACCCAGGCAATGCATTCACATGTAGTTTCAGATCAGACAGTTACAGTTGTGTAACGAGAATGTTTTTGATGACAGTGCTCAAATACAGGACGGCTCCACGGCTTTGCACACCTTGGTAAGGTGGATAATAATCATCCTGAGGATCAAGCCCAGGGCCTTCACACTGAGCCACATCTCCAGCCCGTTCCTTTTAGTTTTGATTTTGAGGCAATGCTAACTTGCTAAGTCACTGAGTTGCTTAGGCTGGGCTCAAACTTGGGATCCACCTGCCTCAGGCTTCCAAGGTTCTAGGATTTCAGGTCTGTGCCCCTGGGCCTGGCCATTGGTGACATTTTTAAATAAATTTGGCAGTGTTAGTCCCCTGTGCCAGCAGGCCTAAAATAAATTAATTCAAAATGGCAACAATGAAACTCAAATGTGATTTGATATCATCGTGGATACGCAGAAGACCAGGCTGCTTGGAAACTTCAAATTATTATCTGGCCACACACTGTGCTTCTGATGTTTAAAAAATTAATATGCTTTTATATTTTAAATAGTTCAGTGATACATTTGAAAAATATCTTCTGCTCACTTACAGTTGAAATTGGCTAAGGTATTTTGCTTCAAATTCAAATCACGGACCATCAGCTAAGAAATAATAGCATTTATCTGATGGTGTTGAATGCACTTCGCCTTAGAATTTATTGAGTTTCTGAGATAGTTCGATTGATATGTATCTAAGATTATGAGATAAGCTCTCAAACAAAACACCTCTTACCGTTAGAGGTATTTTGTAAATTACAGTGGTTTCAGGGTGGTACAAAGCTCTGGCAAGGCTGTCGGGTGGCACCTGACGTCTCTAAGTCCCAATATCTAGATTTGGTGTATATATATGAATATCCTCAGTGATTCATGCTGAGTAAATATTGCACATTTAAATGAAGAAAATATACTTTCACTAGTAGAATACTACATTTTCCATTGTACATGTGGGAGTACTGCCTAAGATCTTGTTTTAATAAAAAAACCTTGGTGGGTAAATTATATTTTGAAAACCCATGAACTAATTTTAAAGTTATTATCTCTAATGACTCAAACCCTTTTATTTTTCTTTCTTTTCTTTTCTTCTTTTCCATTTTTTATTTTTTTTGAGACAGTGTCTTACTTTGTATCCCAGGCTGGTCCTGAACTCACTATGGAGCCCAGGCTGGCCTTGGACTCATGGCAATCCTCCTGCCTCAGCCTCCTGAGTGCTAGGATTACATGTGTGTGCCACCATGTGACACTTACGTGGTGCTGGGGAATCGAACTCAGGTACTTAGTACTTGACTTAGCACTTGCTAGGCAAGTGCTTTAACTGCTGAGCCATTCCTCCAGCCCCTCAAATCCTTTAATTTAACCTTGAATCTAGCTTCTACATTTTCCCAAAGACTGAGATATTATTCAAGTTAGACACACACTTTAAGTATGCCTGAAACCCAAAATTCTCTGAAATCCAACATTTTCTGAAAGGACCAATGTGATGCCAGCCACCAGTGGAAAGTTCCACACCTGACCTCCTGTGGTGGTGAGTCAGAGCCCCAGCACAGGTGTATGAAAGGGATCGGATAAAGTTACCTGCAGGCTGTGTGGACAAAGCGTGTGTGAAACCTGGGTGAATTCTGTATCTAGACATAGGCCCTCCCCCCCAGGATATCTCATTACACATAAGCAAATATTCCAAAATCTACCAAGCGAAGTGCTCAACCTGTGTATCCAGGACTGTGGGCTCTCGCCTTGCTGTCCCCACCCCCTGTCTCTGACCCAGCTGTGCCACCTGCTTGGATGGTCCCATGTGTGACCCCTCTGCTCTCCAGCAAGTTGCCAGGGCCTGTGTTCTGGGCTCACCACTCTACTGCACTTTTGCTGAAACATAATTACCATGATTTCTATATAGCAACAACAGAAATGGAAATTGGGGAGTTTCAGCATTTTGTTCACGAATAAAAAGTTTATGGTATGGTTTGCCTTTCAGAATTATTGACTTGGATCCTGTTGTAGTGCTTCCTGCTACAGTATGAAAATGTCTCCAGAGCCAGGGCTAGTGATACGGACCTGTCATCCCAGAGCTCTGGGAGGCTGAGGAGGGAGGACATCAGCCTGGGCTACTTAGCAACTTACTGAGACCCTGTCACAATATCAAAAATCAAAATGGTCTGGGGAAGTAGCTCTCCAGGGGAGGGTGACACGCAGCAGGCTGGAGGCCAGTGAGCCTGCGCTGCCCTGGCCTGGCCACCTGCTCAGTTACTTCTAAAGCAATAGCAGGCCACACCCCTGGTTTAGTCCTTAGCTCTCCGCTGGCTCCAGCCGCTCCTGGGAGCGGCACCCAAAAGTGGCCACATGACAGAACACCCATGTCCCCACCTCCCTCTGGGGCTGAGCAGCTGCAGAGGCGCCACCACTGATGACCTGGCAGTGCCACCACTAATACAAACAGCAGGTGCCCGCTGGGGTCATCGTGGTCTCCCCACACATATGTGCAGAAAGTGCCCGTTCAAGTGGCAGCCTCAGAATGGCGAACTCACTGGCATCCTGACATGCCTGTACACAGAGAGGGAACCTGGGGACATGGGGGGATGGGAAGGAGCGCCCCCACCACTAAGAACCCAAGGAGGGTGACACATGCAGGTTCCAGACTCAGTCTGGCAAGGACTCGACTTCTGAAAGTCGCTCTGGCATTTCAGTCTAGCTGGCTGGCTGAGGACCTGGAGGGCTGGGCCCTCAGCCACCAGAGCTGCAGAAGCTGGAGCTGGGGACTGCGGTGGCAGAGCAATCTGACTCCGGAGGGAGAGCCAGCCGCCTGCTCTCAGCCAGACTGCAGGGGGAGGGTGCGCTTGGGAGCTATTTTGAGGCTCGGCATTAACTAAAGAGGCAGAACTATTCTTAGCCCCCGTGTATAAACTTTTATTAGCTGAAGCCAAGACTAAAGATCAGGGGGGCAGGGAAGGGTCCCTCTCTGTCATCTCCAGCGCTCCCTCCCTGACACTTGGCCTGGCAAAAGGTGAATTCTGAAAATGCGCTAGTGGCAAAGGGCCTCCCTGGGAGGCTGAAGCAGGAGGATCCCAAGATCAGGCCTCAGCCTGAGCAACTTAGTGACTTAGTGAGACCTTGTCTCAAAATCAAACATACAAATAGGCTGGATGTAGCAAAGAAAACACACACACACAGAGAGGTGACAAATCGCTGCTCACTGTGCCAAAAGTCAGCAGTATAGGCTCCATCCGGTCCTATGCCAGAGCCATGGCAATGCCGAAACTCCTCCCGGGCAGGTCCTCGCAGGCCGGACCGCCCCAGGACTCAGGGCAGGCCAGCCGGGGCTCCGGAGGTGACGCTGCATCACACGGGCAGCTCCCTCACACCTCTGATGAATTCCAAGCTTCTCCACTTTCTGATTGCAAGAAATTTACACGCACAAACAGCTTTTCATTTGATACAGTGATGTTCCTCTTTAAATCAATGCCCTGGGACAGCGTCACATGTTCAGGATCGATAACATCGGGAATTAACTTGATTTGGAGCTTCTCCTCTTGTCTCTGTGATAGTCACAAGGTGTGGTCTACGATGCTTTTCGTGTAATGCCCTCTCTGGCCCATGTCTTCCATGCCTCAGCAATCTGACGATTATCTTTCCACAGAAAAGCTCGCCACGGGGCCACGGATGAGTTGCTTGCCACTGATACATGTGTGTCCCCAGGGTACTGAGGTGATGTTGCATGTCCCCTTTATGAGAGGAGAGAGAAGCAAGCATGCACACACAACTGGACTGTCACACGAGCCCATGCATGCTCGCACACTCACTGTGTTCCCGAGGCTAGCATGCACTTGCAGACCAGGAGAGCACAGGGGACATCTGGGTGGTGACATCTTTCAGGGCTGGCCCTGCAGGGACGTCCACAGTCCTCAGTGAAGGTGGATCCCCATGGGGTCCCTTGGAGCCCCTCAGCATCCACACGGGGTCAGACACGATCAGCAGCTCTTTTCTGTGGCTGGTGCTCAGTTCCTGAGCTCCTGGGGGCCTCTGGTGACTGGCCTGGAGCACAGCCCGCTCCAGCAGAGGGCTGAATCCTGTGGCCCCACTTACAGGAAGAGGCCTGACCCCTCTCCTCCTGGGACCCCACCTCGAGGAGTCTTCTTCCCCACCCCCAGGGCACCTCAGGAGAAGCATCGGGCAGGGCTGTCCTTGGCACCCTCTCTCCTTGGCCTTTCTCTGCTTTCTGGGAGGAGGAAGCCACCCTGAAAACTTCCGGGTCTGCCAGGTTTGTTCAGAGTTGCCCGGGATTTGGAACTTTGCCCTGAGCTCTGCTTTACAATCCTTCCCACAGGTTGTGCTCATGCGATGCCTGGCATCACAGGGTGCGGCTCAGGCTGGGAGCCATGGCCAGGACCTGGGCACACGCATGAGTGTGTCCGTGGGGCTATATGTACGTGTGCGTGTCTGGGGCACAATGAAGTCATGAAGGTTGAGTTTCTCTCAGGGGGATTAAACCCTCACAGAGATCCGGTCAGCTACAGCCTAATCCCCGGGCCTGGTTTTGAGTTTCACCGCTGTTCCTGCAGCTCCTCTGTGACCCCGACACTCACAACCTCCCCTGATGTCTAAGTCATGCATATCAATGCCAGGGATACTGCTATGCTGGCTAACACGAGATCACTTCAGATTTTTAACAGCTTTGTGGAGGCATAATCGACATTTTATGAACTGCATCATTTTAAACTGTGCAGTGTGGTTATTTGGACCTATTTATACCTCTAAGAAATAATTGTCACTATCTAGCACAAATGGTTGCATCCATCACACTCTACATGGACATCTGGAGCTGCTGGAGGTACCGGAAGGCAGGGGTGGGTGGGGCACAGTCCTACCTGGTCACCAGTCCTGGGCTGTTGCATGGATGGAGAGAGTCTCTGCAGAGGTGACTGAAGGATGTAAAATGAGAAGAGTATCCTGGATTACCCAGGGCCTTAAGTGCCATCACAGTGTCTTTAAAGAGAGAGCTGTCTGACCTGGTGTTGCAGGCCTGGAATCCCAGCACCCTGGGAGGCTGAGGCACAGGAGTCCAAGTTTGAGCCCAGTCTGGGCAACTTAGCAACTTGGACAGAACTTGTCTCAAAATCAGAAATAAAAATGTGCTAGGGATGTAGCTGTAGGGAAGCCACG
This sequence comes from Ctenodactylus gundi, assembly GCA_004027205.1. Taxonomy (NCBI): domain Eukaryota; kingdom Metazoa; phylum Chordata; class Mammalia; order Rodentia; family Ctenodactylidae; genus Ctenodactylus; species Ctenodactylus gundi. Next base: position 38,120 of record PVKB01006912.1, on the reverse strand, counting down.
GGCTCAATCCCTCAAAAGAGGGAGGAGCCAGAGGGAGATAAGTGCTCAGATGGAGAAGGATTCATGTGACCTGGAACCCTGAGTCCTAGAGAGGGGGAGAGTCCATGGCAGCTGTGCCGAGGGGGAGGAGCCAGGAGGCCGCACATGCAAGAACAGAGCTCTACGGAGAGAAAAAGCTAAGGAAAGCAGCCGAGCGCAGAAGACACCGAGCGGTCCTCACCGGGTCCCAGGGAGCTAGCAACCCCCAGGGAGCAGGCATCACTGGGAGAGTGGAGACCCCGGGCCCCACCATTTCCCGCTAAGCCCTGCCTCTTAAAGAACCAGCTCCCAGTGCTGCTGGCCTGGGCACCACACCCACCTCCCTTGAGCCCTGGAGGACCCACCTGAGCCACAGCCAGACCATGGCATCGTCCTCACGAGAGTGTGTTTCTCCCTCTGTCCCAAGACAGTGCAGCCAGGACTCACATCACCCACCAGGAGCGTCCCTCCCCAGGCTGAATCAGCTGAGCCTCCAGAACCCAAAGATGAAAGCATTCCTATTGGCAAGTGGCGTTTCTGTCACAGCTGCACAAAGGGACAGGGACCACTTGCCTTTTCTTGTCCAGGTCATGCCTCGCGACCTGCTTCACTGAGCAACACTTCCCAAGCGGTGCCGAAATCCCCCATCACCTCACGGCCTACGGCGTGGGCGGGCAGAGTCCAGCTGGCCGACCATGTTTTTTCCTGACTCTCAGCATGAACTCTCTACTCGTTTTTTTCCTGTATGTATGTTTCTCCATCCTTGGAAGTATTTCCTGAAACTAAAATTGTGTGAGATTATTAGAACAAGGAAGTACGCATTTCCAAAATCCTTTTAAAAATTACAATAAAAGCCAGGCCAGGTAGTACAGGTCTATCATCCCTGCACTCTGGGAGGCTGAGGCAGGAGAGTCACAAGTACAAGCCCAGCCTGGGAAACTTAGCAATTTAGCAAGAGCATGCCTCAAAATCAAAATTAAAAAATGGGCTGGGATGTAGCTCAATATGAAGGCCCTGGGCTTGATCCCAGAACCACACACACACACACACACACACACACACACACTCACACACACACACACACACACACAATTACAGTAAAAGTACAGAATTTACTACACCCTGATTAGAAATGGGTAATATATAAATATCTTAATTCAATATAAAAAAGATAAAAGCTCCTTCACTGTTTTTGTTAGCCTGACCTTAATGATAGGTCAGAATTGCCGGAGTTCTCCTCATATTTTGACTATTAATATTAATGCTATTTCCCATCACTATGGTTTGGATCTTAAGTGACCCCAGAGGCCTCTGTGTGCAGGGTTGGTCACCACCCTATGGCGCTGCTGGGAAGGGCGGGACCTTCTGGAGGCGGGGCCTGGAGGGCGGAAGTGAGTTCACTGGGGGTGGGGTCTGCACGGAGACTCTGGACAGCGGCTTCTTCTGCTCTGCTTTCCACTTCCTGGTTCCCAGAGTCGGGTAGGCCTGGCTACTGTCTCTCGTGGTGCCGCTGTGATGTGCTTACCAGCTTGCCACTATCCCAGAGCAACAGGACCGTGGGCTACACGTGTTTTTTTGTGAGCTGCAATGAACCCTTCCTTTTTAATCTTCTTGGGTGTTGGTCACTATGGCAGAACGCTGATCAACATGCTGTCCATGCCTGCTTTGTGTGTACTCTTTTTTTTTTGGAGACAGAATCTTGTTTTGTAGTCCAGGCTGGTCCTGAACTCACTACAGAGCCCAGGTGGGCCTCAAATTCTTGCCAATCATTCTGCCTCAGCCTCCTGAGTGCTGGGATTACAGGCGTGAGCCACCACGCCCTGCCTGAGGTGCTGAGGAATGGAACTCAGGGCCTCGTGCTTGCTAGGCGAGTGCTCTGGCGGCCGTGCTGTGCCTCCAGCCCTGTTTGTGGTCCTCTTGCGTGGAGCTGTCGAGGCTGCAGCACTGTTCTTATTAACGCCCGTGTTATCTTATGAAGGCATTGAGTGCTTCCCCATCGAACTCATCTGCCTTTTGCCTTCTTGCCTTGGGTTTCCTGTAAGAAGCGCTGAATGTTTCCACAGTTGAAACTTTCTGTGTCTCCTCTGAGCTTAGGAAATAGCTGCTCCCCCGGGACCTCCCAGGGGTCGTGGTCACTTATGTCAGTTCTCCTGTGCTGAGCTGCTCACCTTCTCTAGAATTTCAAACAAGATCTCAAAGTAAGCGAAAATAGTCTTCTTTGTCTGCCTAGCCTGGCCAGGTGGCCGGCTCCATTGTCACGCTGTCTGTTGGGGTCTATCTGCACATCATTTGTCTTATAGGATCTTGCTCTGTAATCCAAGCTGGTCCTGAACTCACTGTGTAGCACAGGCCAGCCGCGAACTCACAGCAGCCCTCCTGCCTCAGCCTCCAAGTGCTGGGATGGTGGGCGTGTGCTGTACGCAGCTTCCATTGTTCTCTCTGAGGTTTGACACTTCTTTCTTCTGATACTAGAGATTGAGATTGAACCCAGGTCCTTTGCATCAGCTATCCCCTGCTGACTTGTTTTCTTTCTTTCTTCCTTTCTTTTCCTATCTTTTTGTGTTTGTTTATTTTGAGACAGATCTTGTTATGTTTCTCAGTTGCCCAGGCTGGACTTAAATCTGTGATCCTCCTGCCTCAGCCTTCCAGAGTGCTGGGATTACAGGCTGCACCACTGGACTTGGCTTGGCCCGGTTTTGCCAGAAAATGCCAGAACTTCCTGGTACAGGGTCCACAGACCCGAGGGCAGGGCTCAGTGGGTAGGAGCAATGCTGTGGTGGCCTGTGTGGTGGAAGCCCTTGCACTTGCTGAGGGAGTCCTCATGTGGACCAGAGCTCTCTGCCCTAGTGTTCCCTGCAGGGAAGGACCAGGGGACACCTGGCCCTGCGAGCTCTCCCCGCTGGCCTCTCTTTCCATCTCCTGCTCTCCTGTCCTGGCAGCAAGACGGGTCAGGTGATGCCCCAGGTCCTCCTGAGGGAGGGACATTAGGGTTCTGAAAGCCTTTTGCCACACTAGACACAATGAAGAAAAAAAGGGATAGCTTTCAAATTTTCACTTAGTTCAGGAATTTGTTTCTCAGAAAATCTTTCTCTCGCTCTCTCTTTCCTTTTCTTTCTTTCTTTCTTTCTTTCTTTCTTTCTTTCTTCCTTCCTTTCTTATTTATGTTCAGACAGGGTTTCACTCTGTAGTCCAGGCTAGTCCTGAACTTACTACATAGCCCAGTCTGACCTCCAACTGACAGTAATCCTCCTGCCTCAGCCTCCTTGTGCTAGGGTTACAAGAATGCATTACCATGCCCAGATAATTTTTATGTAGTGCTGGGGATTGAGCCCAGGACCTTGCTCATGCTAGGCAACACTCTAAGTTGAGCACTGAGCTACACTCCCAGCCCTCCCCTGACTGCAAACTCTGCAAGTGATCATCTTGGCCTGCCCACCACACACCAACCTATGTGAATAGTGAATATTTAATGAATTTTCCAGCAATAATGCACCCCCACCCCCACCACGCCCTCAGGACCAAGATGGCAGGAAAGAGAATGGGCCAGAGAGAAGTTTCTGGTGAATTGTGGAGACCAGAACCACTAGAGACCCTGGAAGTCAGGGGAAATATGACTTCATTTTTAAAAACACATATCTTGATTGTGAATTAGCACATAGCAATTGTACATATTTTTGGGATACAGAGTGAGATTTCACTACATCTATGGAAGGATCATATCCAGGTCATGGGCACACCCTCTGCCCACCCCAGACATTTAATCCCCCTCAACCTGCCATCGTGAGCTGTGCAGCTAGTTATGCTGCTTGCAGTCACCCAACTGAGCTGCGGGATGCAGAAGTCACTCTGCTTCTCCTGGCATCCTGGCCCCGCCATCATCCTCTCAAATGACACTTCTGGTCCCCTCAGCATCTTCGTCATGGACACCCTATGGCTTCTCTGCCCTTTCCTGTTCCCTGACCCACTGTGTTCAGGCAGAGGGGCGACAACTCACATAGTCCACACTGTAAAGGGCCATTTGTCTTAATAGATCACATCTTCACTAAGATTCCAAAAAATTCCAAACAACACTCACTGTGATGTGCCTGGAAACATGGCCCTGACCAAGCCTGGGCTACAGAGAAAGACCCTGTCCCAAAAAATAAAAATAAAAATTAACCACAAGGCTTTTCAGGGGACATTCCAGATCCAAACCACAACACTGTATTGTTGTCCACTGGGGTTAAAATAATGTTTTACTGCTCTCGATACATGTGTGAAAGGAGACAAATGTTCCCCCATTGCAAAACCTTAGCAATTTTTGCAGAGCAAGACCTTGTCTCCACCTTCCTTCCCAAAAGTCTTAGATGTCCAGTTTTGAAAGTATTGATACTTTTTTTCTACATGGCCATAATGGATCTTCTTGGGCTTTTTACTTAAAAAAATGTTCTATAAAAATAATTTTGTAGCTTGATTCTTAGTTTCATACCCCATTTCCTAGGTTCTGAATGTTTCCAGCACCCCTCGTGCTGCCAGGTCGTGTTTTTGCAGGCTTCACTTGTGATGTGCTAAGCATTCTTTGTTCACCGTTATTCTGGTCTATAAAAATTGTAAAATACTTTGGTTTTTAACGTCACTCAGTGTTTCCTTTAATCTTTTCTGTGATTTGTTTTTAAGAAGCAGTAGTGTTGCTTTAGTATACATGCAAGTCTAATAGAAAGATACTATGTTCACGTGAAAACAGCAAGAGGTAGGCTGTGCGCTGCCCTGCTAGCTGTGTAAATATGTACACGTGTGTGTGTGTGTGTGTGTGTGTGTGTGTGTGTGCTGTTAATGATCATCTCAGGGCAGGACTCCGGGTACCTTCCGTTTTTGCAAATAAAATAAATGTAATAAAAAAGAAAACCTAACTACTTTAATTTTAATAAATTGAACAACAGCCTGTCTGTCTCCTGACAAATACGAGCCAGTGGTGAGAGCTGGAAACTAGGACACAGGACAAGGAAAGGACATTTTCGGGAACACAGTATTGTGGGTTGTCTATAAACAGTGGGAGAAGGGGTTGAGAGCTGGGAATGGTGGCACAAGCCTGTAATTCCAGCACTGTGGAAGGCTGAGGCAGGAGGATCACAAGTTTGAGCTCAGCCTTGGCAATTCATTGACTTAGCAGGACCCTGTCTCAAAACAGAATATAAAAAGGGCTGGCCGGGCACAACAGCTCTGGAGTCAATCCCTCGTGCTGACATAAGTAAGCGTCCCTGGGGTGTTTGGCAGCTTGGGGGGAGCGTGCGTGTGGAACACAGCAAAGTTTCCAAGTTCCTATGGATTCACTTACCACTTGTCCCTTGCAGTAAGCCCTCGAGGTTTCTGTGTGGTACTTCAGGGCCCAGCCGCCTCCCCAGCTCCCTGCCAAGTAGGTGGCTTCCTGGGCTTTTTCTTTAAGAGGATAAAGGGATGCTGGGTGTTGTTTGACCCTTCTGCCTTCCCATAATCCACGAGTCAGGCTGGCTTGGGGTTCCGCCCAGCGGTGGTGCCAGGGCTGCTCAGGGCTTCCGTAGATGGGTGAGGCCTCAGTCCCTGGGCCGGCCCTCTGCAGTCGTGCTGTCCCACCTTGCCCTTGTGCCCTCTAATGCCCTCTAACACCATGTAACAAAGTCATTCTGAAATACAGCGAAGGCAAGCGGTTCACTCACTTTGCAGCCCCAGTGCCTGGGGAGGCTGAGGCAGGAGGATCTCCAGTATAGGGGTTTGAGGACAGCATAGGCAGCGTAACAAGACTCTGTCCCAAAAGAAGAAGAAGGAAGCGGAATAATAATGATGATGATGATGATGAAACAGAGTGTAAAACTGAGCACAAAAATCAGAGGCCACAGGCCAAAGATACAGCTGATAAGAAGTATGAACAGCTCTTGAAAACATAAGAAAGTATTAGTTTATTCTTCATAAGAAAAAGCAATTAAAGTTAATATGAATTGATGAAAAAACAGTAAGCTTCCAGGAAGTTAATGAAATGAAACTCACGTAGCAAAGGCATCACAGGCTGGAAACACACACGCATGTTCCCCTTCAGTACCTGGGCACTGTGAGGACTACAGCACCCACCCCACTGACATGCAGTGGATCCGGGCGCTGATGGCGTCAGGTGGTGGGTATAGCAGTTCCAGGAGGAGCTTGCTGGGCAGCTTGCAAGAACTTCAGCAGGTGCTTGAGGCAATGACGGAGCCACGAAGTGTGCATCTATAGAAAAGAGTCACCAGCGGAGAAATAGCTGGAGGGTGCTGCCATGTTGGAGGGTCAGGGCCTCTGAGAGGGGACAGGTGAGGGACAGGCACTGGGTGAGGGATATGAAGCACAGCCATGTTTTCTAAATCCGTCCATCCATAAAACAGCCTGTGCTGGCCCCGGGTCTGGGAGCAGGGCAGTTCAGGGGTGTGATGTGAGCGTCTGCTGAGCCCTGGCCAGTGCCTCGTGCGAATCAGAGCAGAAGGCCTGCAGGTGCGTGGCCTTGCTTCATAAAGGTCCAAGTATGTGTGCGTGTGTGTTGGTGAATAAGCCCATGATCGTCACACTGAGTCGTCTCCCCAGCCCTTCTTTATTTGTGATTTTGAGGCAGGGTCTCACCAAGTCTCTAAGTTGCCCAGACTGGGCTTGGCGTTGCGATCTTCCTGCCTCAGCCTCCTACCATGCTAGAGCTGATTACAGGCCAGGCCAGATCTTAACAGTAATTAATCTACCTCTTCAGGCATAAAAATTCACTCACAAAAGAAAGGCAGAGGGGTGGGGTGGGGTACAGGGTGGGGTGCTTGCCTGGCATGTTCTCAACACACCCCTGTACCGTGCGCACACACACACACACACACACACACACACACACACAGGCACTTCCCACCAGGTCCTGCCTCTCCACTTGGGCCTCGAGGTGTTGCAGGTTTAACCGTGAACTTTCGGAGACACATTCAAACCACAGCACAGCTCTGTCCCCCGCTGGTCCCCTAGACAACACATTCCTCATGTCAGAGCCTGGTCCACACTGATCACAGCCCTCCACGGGCCGTGCCCCCACTTTCCCGCTATGCAGAGCCTCTGGAGCCGGAGAGGGCCGACACTCCCAGATGGACCCTGCTGTACCATGGCTTCCCCTGGGCTCCCTCCATATCTTCAAGATCTCTGGTTGGTTATGGTGTTTGAACAGCTAGTGAGTCTTGGAAGCTCGTTCAAAATCTCCCATAGCTATCCAAGGGCCATCTGACCCAAGGGCTGGCTGCTTAGTTAACCTAGAGCTGCCCACGCTGCTTTGTCTCCCCCGTCCCTTTGGGTTCACCCTATCCATCTCCACCAAAGCACTCAGAAGTCGTGTTCTCATCACGTTGGCAAGCAGCAGGTGCACACGGGACCTGAAATGACGATCAGATGGAATTTTCTGCACCCAAAACTTTCAGCAGCCCTTAGACGAGAATCTCGCCCTGTTGCGGTCCACTTGTCCTAGAAGGGAGGAATGAACAAAAAGATGCAGACAAAACACACACACACACATACACACACACACACACACACACACACACACACACACAGGGGAAGACTGCAGCAACGAGACTGCGCTCTTTATTTTTATAGGTCCCTAATCCAACCCCCTCTCTTACTCACTGACCTTCACCCTAATTCTGCCTTGCATCTCTTATTAGACCACCTAGCTTTGTTATCTAGTCAAGGAGCCTCAAAGTCTGCCATAGTCGGCTTGCATTTGTTTGCCACAAGCCAGGAGAGGCCCTCATTTGCTAGAGACCTCCAGCCCCTCCCGTGTGCAGGCAGTGGCTCACCTTGGATGGCAAAACAAGGATTGTCTGAGACCCCAAGCCCTTCCTGTTTGCAGGCAAGGGCCCATCACCTCAGACTGTAAAACAAAAGACTACCTGGGATTCCAAGCCCTTCCTGTTTGCAGGCAAGGTCTCTTCATCCCAGGGGGCCAGACAAAGATATCTGTCTCCATTGAGAGAACAGAGTCAAACTCCAGACTAGTTTAATTATTTAAGCTTTGGTGGTCTGTATCTTTAATTCTTGGTTCCCTTCATGGCCCCACCCCACCCCCAAGGTGGGTTGGAGGAGTTAGGCCAGCTCTGTGTGTGGGCACTTGGGGGGAGCCCAGCCGGAGCATCTTCACCGATCGCCTCAAGGCTTGGGTCCAGTGTGGTGGGGGAGCAGCTGGGAGAAGTGGCATGGGAACACAGGGGCCTAGAGTGGGACAAGCTTGGGGGTTTGGGAGGAGGCACCCTGGCTCCACATCCTGGCCCTCTGTGATCCCAGACACACTTCCTAAGGATGGCATTGCCACATCTTTATTTATAAACTGGGAAGGATAACGAGTATGTCATATGTGTGTGTGTGTGGAGGGGGCGGTGTAAGGACTTGGCAAGTTTGGAGCCCACCCATGTGCAACGGCCTCTCCTCTGGGTACACGCCCACTTTCCTCCTTGCTAGGACCCTAGAACCCGGGGGTGCCACTGACCCCTTGACACCCACCCTGAAGCAGTTCCTGTAGGATCATGCTGATCTCAAATCTGCCTGAACCTGGTTCTCACATAAGGAGCTAAATGTAACTTCAGCCATGACAGCTTCACGGTACCAGCCTGTTGCCAGCCGTGAGGTGCAGAGTTGCAAAGTAGAGCTAGAAGGTGGGCCAACGAGGGTCACCCTGAGTGTTGGGAGGGAGGAGTTGTGTCCTGAGATGGGTCAGTGGGTGACTGGAAGGGGTGAGCTGGAGCTCGGGCTGCCTGCCCCGCCTACTGCCCAAGCCACCTCTCTGCAGGGTTCTTCACCCAGCATGCTACCTCCCTGGGCATGGGACTTGCCCTATCACTGGTAGCAGTCAGTGACTGAGTTATCACAGGATCTCAGCTCACTATGTCTCTGAAATCCCCTCCCACCCACCATTCCTATATTCCCACGGTGAGCCCACATTCTCATAGCATGGAGATAGCATTCCCCAGAGCCAGCTCTGCAGCTGGACTGTCAGGTGACACCCTGCTGGGGCCTCCCCGCTGCTCCAGGTGTCATGTCATCCCAGCCACGCACAGGATATCCCCTGCGTTACCACCACCATCTCGCCAGCGCTTGTCCTGGCACTGTGGCTCCAGGGCTGGGGCACATTAGGCCTTGAAACCTCCATGAAGAGACTAGTGCGTCACCGTGGCTGCCAGAGGTGACATTTCTACAAGGACTTCCGTCTTCTCTGGAGGGCATTGCATGTCACAGTCCTGCATCCACCTCCTTTGTCACTGTTGACATCCGGCCTCTGGTACCCACCTTTGAACCCGCCTCTTCTCCAAACATCCCCCTCCTCTCCTCGCAGGTAATTCCTGTGAACTGCACCTACTGGCCAGCCACTTGGTGACATGCGGGCCTCTTCCCCCCCGGGCTCGGGGCCCCTGCAGCTCCATGGAGGGCAGAGCAAGTTGTCCTTGCAGGTGTGCATGTGGCGGGTGTTGGCTGAGGAAACGGAGGCCTCACTGAGGGAAGGCGGCATCTCTGTGGTAAATGCTGGGCACCTGCGGTCACAGCTGCAGGAAGCCCAGCCTGGCAGGGAAGGAAGGGGAGGAACCTGGCTGCATTCAAATGCAGATCAGAGTTAAGGCTTTTCCCTGGGTAAAACTCACAGCACAATTTTTTTTTTTTTTTTTTTTTTTGATGGTACTGGGGATCACGTCAGAGCCTTCACAATGAGCTATACTCCCAACAACCCATTTTTAGTTTTGATTTAAGTCTGTATCTTGCTAATTCACTACATTATCCAGGTTGGGCTTGAACTTGCAATCCTCCTGCTTTAGCCTTCCAGAGGGCTGGGATGACAGGCCTGAACCACAGGGGCCCAGCGTCACAGTGTAATCTTAGATGAGTTAACTGTCTTTGGACTCTGAATCCTGCCCACCTGCATTTATAGTGACAACTTGGGTTTCAGTCCTACGATTTCCACATGTTCTGTCCATGTCTGGGATCTGGACACAGACAGCAGCAGGTGGTCACTGCCCACCAGCCCCACAGAACCCCTGTCCAGGGCTCTCGCCTTGAGTGACCTTCGACTCCCCAGGAGGCTTATGAGAGGTACTCAGTTCTTGTCCAGAGCATGTGAGTTAAATGTACCTGTGCTGGGCTGGGGACCATACTTTGAGAACCACCTGCTGCAGAAACCTGGGCTGGTAATTTCTCCCACTTTATAAATCCAGCAGCAATGGGTCATGAGTGGGAAGGGAGGTGGCCTTGGGGTAAGACAAACCTGGACTGGATTCCTGTCTGCTAGCTACCAGCTGTACACAGTTGGAAAGGTGACCTAATTCCAAAAATTCTGGTGTCCTCTAATGCAAGATACGGAGAATAAAAACTACCTAGTGAAGTTAGGACTTGTCCAGGCCAAAAAAAAAAAAAAAAGACCTAAAGAGTTTAAGAGATGGTTTATTCTGAAGCCAAATATGGGTGACCAGGTCTGGGAACATGCATTCTGGATTTCCCAAATAACATATTCCAGTGAACAGCAGTTACAGACAGTATTTATAGTTACAGAATAGAAGAAAATCAGAAATCTCAAAGCACAATTTGAAAGCATGGGTGGAAGCATCAGGTAGGCGGGTCACCCTGAAGCGGGGAAATTCCACTACAGGCCTCAAAGATTATCTAAGGGCATTCTTAGCTCTGGGGCTGGAGTTTTGCTTTTACATCTTAAGAGGGCTACTTAGTAGGATTGTTACATATCAAAGAATTTATCACAGGATGCTAAGTTAGACAGAGAGGCGGGCCATGGATGTAGCCATGAAAACGGGCTAAGATAGCCTGGCTAGGCAAGACATCCCAGCCTCCCCCAGGTTCTCCCGGATCCACTCAGTTAATCAATAGTCTCAGTAGGAGGGAGGCTGTTTTCAGGGAACTTCCCATATAAGCCTGGTGGTAGAGACCAGTAACCCACCAAGCAATCTGGGAAGCTGGCGCAGGAGGATCACAAGTCAGCAACTCAGCGAGCCCTTGTCTCAAACTCAGAGTCAACTATGGGCTGGGGATATAGCCAAGTGCAAGCCAGACAAAGCCACCAGGAGAGTGGGCACAAGACTGTCAGGGCCACATGGACCCCGCAGATATCATGAGTTGATAGGGTCTCTGTAGCCCTCACCTGGGCCTGCACTGCACTGCCCTAGTGAGGCTTCGCTGGCCTGAGGACAGGCACTGTCCAATCCCCCGTCTTCTGCGCCTCCAGCCCACCCCTCAGCCCTCAGGGGCCCATCGCAGAACTTCTGGTTTCTGATGTATGTTAATATCACACTGTGTTTTGGGTGTCTCTGGCCAGAGCACAGCATGGAATCTGCACTTCTCTGTCTGGTGTGCCCTTGGAAAGAGAACGTTTGAGCCAGACACGGTGGCACAGGCCTGTAACCCCAACACTCTGGGAGGCTGAGGCAAATTGAGCCCAGTCTGGGCAATTTAATGACCTAGCAAGACATTGTTTCACAAAATAAAAAGGGCTGGGGATGGGGCTCAGCGTGAAGGCCCAGAGTTCGATCCCCAGTACCAAATACGTGGCGTCAAATCGAGTCAGACTTCTACCACACAGCAATGGCCAGTGGCCTAGGCATGAGGTGTCGATGTGTGGCCCGTGATGGTCATGTTGGCAGTGCTCTGTGTACTGGCATGACTGTCACTTTGTGGCTCCCTGACAGCTGTCCCTGATATGTGCAGTGCCCTGTGGATCCTCAGCCCAGAACTGCCACACTCCCCCCGCCCCAACACCCACCTCACGCCCCCGGCATTCTTTCCTGAGATAAGTCAGGAGGATTCCGGGCGAGGCTGGGACTGAGGCTCCAAAAATTGGCCAGGTCCCTTTCCAGCCATCCTGAGTCCTCTGTCAGTCCCATGTGCACTGGGTCAACATGGATCAGCTACGTAAACTTTCTAAATGTTGTTCAAACATGTGCCTGTCCTCTGTCTGAACTCAGGTGACACTGTATAGCAGTTTTCCTCAGTGGACAGACACCAGTATCCACCACTGGGAGAGCAGATAAAGGGAACATGGCAACCCTGCCAGTGAAGGCAGGTCACAGCACTCTGGGAGGCTAAGGCAAGAAGATCGTAACTTCAGAAGTTTGAGCCCAACCTGGGCAACCTAGTGAGACCCTATCTCAAAGAAACAGTAAGAAGGGCCAGGATATAGCTCAGGATATATACTTCAATCCCTAGTACTGAAAAAAAAAGAAAGAAAAAAGAAGCAGGCCATATGCTACAGCACAGCTGGACGTTGATGACCTTGGCTCAGTGCAGCGACCCAGGCACACACTGCACGATTTTGCTTACATGATGTAGCCAGGGTTGCCTGTCCCTGGGGACATGGGGGAGACAGCAAGTTAGGGCTCGATGGGCCCGGCTCAGTGGGCCAGAAGGTGCTGCCTTCTGTAAAAAGTTCCGGTGACACGGAGGGGTGGCAGCTGTATAACGGGCGTGTGCTTAATGCCAGCAGCCCACATGCTTATAAAGGGTACATTTTGTCATAGACGATATTTCACTCTACTGAAAACCAAAGCCTAGATGAGTTCATCGGGCGGGTGGAAAGGGGTGCTGGGTCGTCCGGGGAAAGAGGGGGGAGGATGAGCCCAAGCCCCGACGGTACTGTCTGATGTGAGGGCCAAGCCACCGTGGTGTCTGAAGTCAGCCTCGGTGCCCCGCTAAGTCCACACAGCAGGTGAGTCACGGAGGGAGATGAACAGAAGGAGGAAGCACTGCTGTCCCAGTGAGCCCCACAGGCGTGTCACAGAGCACAGGCGTGTCGGCTGAGAGCCCCGACCTTCCCTGGTGGCTCAGAAACAAGGAGCTGTGGAGAGGCAACGGGACGACAACAGTCTCCCCAGGGCAGCTTGGGCCCCACCAGCAGATCCCGCTCCACAGCATGGAATCCTCAGGCGCCCCGGGCTCTTCTCTAATGCGACCTCCCCTGACAAAGTGATTTTGCAGAAGTTCCCAACTGTGCCCGGGGCCCCCTGGTGCAGAGTGAGCTCTTGGGCAGGGGCAGCGGGACTTCAGAGTCCGCCCTGGGCCAGCCCTGCTTTCCCTTTGGTACCTGCCGGCCTGCTCATGCCGCTCCCCCCCCCCTCCCTCCAGCTCTGTCTCACTTAGATCTAGGTACATAGGAGAGCTCTGGAGATGCCAAAGTGTGCGGCTGGCAGGCCAGTGATACTGGTACAGCAGGGTGGCACTGGACAGGGGACCCTCAGCAGCACCTTGGGGCAGAGCATTGCTTGAAAATCATTCTTATCTAATCCCCATCTCAATCTCTGTTTTTGTTGTTAGAACACAGGACCCAGCATCTACAACCTAAGGGAGGCAAGGTAGGCTTTAGCTCAGTTTCAGGAAGTCTCAGTCTGTTCATGGGCAGCTGGCAACATCTGGTGAAGAGGAAGGATCAGGGTCTGGGGAGAAGCCAGGGCAGGAGTGTATCCTTCAAGTCACGTACTCAGTGGTCCACCACACCCCAGTGGCGCACCCCACCCTCAGTGATTCCCCCCCCATCCTAGCCAGGCCCCACCTCCTGACAGCACACAAAATCTGTAGACAACGTCTCAGTACATGAGGCTTTTGGGGAACGTTCCAGATCCAAACCCCAACATCTTCACAGCGTTCTCACATCATCAGCAACCTTACTTGGCAACTGAGTAAATTAAAGTTCACAGAAAACTTTCAACACATCAAAATAGGACCTCATCCTGAGAAAGTAGGTGTGGGATTTGAAACCAGATCGTTGGGATTCAAGTTCTTTGCATCACGGAACTAATAATGACTTTGTGGTGCAAAAGTAGAAATGGTAAGATACATTGGAACAGATCATGTAGGAAAGCGAAGCAAACCATCCTGTACTCATTAGATACAACAATTTTTTTCTTTCGAAACACAGAATGACGATGCCTTTGTCAGCCGTTTGTTGTTATAACAAATAAGGCCCGAGACCGGCTGCTTTATGAAGAGAAGACGTATGTGACAGGTTTTCTCCCCGTTACAGCTGTCCTTTCATGCATTTTTCCCGTGGTTGCCTTTTTTCCACTTGCAACAGTCAAATCTTCACACACACATGCTTCTGCGTTGTGCCAGCGTAAGTTCCCACACACAGAATCATGAGGTCGGAAACTAGATGCCTTTGATATGTTGAGCTGTGCCTAAGTATTTAATCTTCTACTTCATGCTTGCAGCAGTGTCCCTGTCACCATCGCAGAGAGGAGGGAACTGAGGCCACGCAGCCCCTGGCACAGTGGTGCAGGGCCGATATCGGGAGGATCTCAGAGCACAAAATGGGCTCAGATGCTCAGCCAGGGTCCACGCTGCGTCTCCAGCATATTCCACAAGGACTTCGTTTGCAGGTTCTCCAACTTCTGCTTGAAATTAGCCCTGAAGAGATCAAGTTAAACAGTTTTTAGTTTTGCTAGTGGCACATGCCTGTAATCCCAGTACTCCAGGGGCTGAGGCAGGAGGATGGCTGTGGGTTTAAGGCTAGCCTGAGTTACATAGTGAGTTCAGGACGAGCCTGGTCCTGAACAGAGTGAAACCTTATCACAAAAATAAATAAATAAATAAAAGAAGCATCAAAAGAACGTGACCAGAACTCAGAAAGGAGGCTGTAAACTTGGTGTCCTGTGACAGGCTCAGCACTGAACACAGGGTGAGGCTTGCAGCAGGTGGTCAGCCGGGATTTTAGGGGACAGCCCTCTGTGGAAACCACAGAACCTGCATTCCTGAGTCTGCAGTATTTTTCTTAATGACTCTGAGTACTTTAGAGTTGGTGGAAATCTTATGAGAGCCTCAGGGATCGAACACACAGGCTTTCAATTAGATTCTTCACAGGAAAGAGTTTGGATGAGTACAGTTGAACTCGTAAAGTGATTTGAGCTTGTGAGTAACAAGAAAATAAAAAGTGTTGTGATGTAACACTGTCTCTACTGAGAAAGGTGTGGCATTTCAGAACTGTAACTGCCATGGCAAATGAGTTTAGCTCCCACCACTGCAGTAATTGAGTGCTACAGAGGAGTCCCCAAGGAGTAGATGACTAGGTTACCGATAAAAGAGGCTATTTCAAAAATAATGTCTTTCCATCTCTTTTCAACACTTTAATCATATAAGAGGAAGGTTTCTGTGCTAATGAAAACTTACTTCCATCTTGCCCAGGGCCTCCCCACAGAGCTACTTCCCCAGTCCATTTTTATTTTTTGATTTTAAAACAGGGTCTTGCTAAGTCATTATGGTGTGCAGGCTGGCCTTGAACTTGTGATCTTCCTGCCTCGGCCTCCTGGAGTGCTGGGATCATAGGCCTGTACCACTGCGCCTGACTCAAAAAACACACTTCTCCGAGAAAGGAAATGGGTCCTCGGGCACCAAGCAACACGATCAGACGTCCCAGACAGGACAGCAAGAAGAGAGTGATGCAGGAATGGCAAAGCATCCTTGAGATATTGTCCAGAGTCCATAGGGGAGAGTCACTGAAGGGACAGAGTCAGCTGTCGCTCACTAGGACATGGCCATGATGCCCGGAAAGATGCACTTCACATACGCTAGAGGCACATGCTGTGCATCCGTCCTGGCCCCTGCTGTGCGCACAGGCAGCTGCAACTTCTGGGCAACAGCAGGCCCAGTGTATACATCTCACCCTGTTGGCGTTTGGATCGAGAGCGTCCCCCAAAAGCCTCCTGCACCTGTGGATACTGTATGCTTTTGGGAGGTGGGGCCTGGCTGCAAGGGAGGGATACTTAGGACTTGACCAGGAGGGGCGTGTGCTGGCTCCGCCCTTCCTCCCAGTTTCTTTGTGTCACTATGTTATGAGGATCTCTGCCCCAGGAACTCCAGTTCCAGCTCCAGCTGTGGCCCCACCGTGCGATTCCACCATCTCCCACCCCCACCTTCAACAGATTGAGAGCTTCTGAAACTGTGAGCTACAATAAATCTCTCCTCCCTAAGTGATGGATTCTGGGGAGTACCATCACAGTGACAAGAAAGTAACTAAGACACTCTCCGAGGTTCAGAGAAGAATGTGGCACCTTCCAGCTGCTGGTATTCCGGACACACCAAAGGGCAGATGCTGCTCACGGGGACCAGAGCACCGGGTCATGATGGCAGCTCAGGTGGCTGCCAGGAGGTTGTCCTCACAGCCTGATGACCGAGCACAGACGCAGTCAGGGCTAGAGGGACAGAAAATCCCTAGGGTTACAAGGGGTTACAGAGGATTAGGGAGCCACTTTACTCACCAGTAAGCAGAATAGAGATGGCCCCAGAGTGGTGTGGGAAACCCTCACAGCATTCCATCTCCCAGAATCAGAGGAGCTTGAAAAACAGCACATTTTAGCCAGAACTGGTGATGCAGGTCGGTCATCCCAGCGTTCTGGGAGGCTGAGGCAAGTGCTTTGCAAGTTCAAGCCTGACCTAGACAACGTAGCATCTTGGTGAGACCATGTCTCAAAATTGAAGCTAAAAATTGGGCTGGAGATGTGTAGCTCAGTGCGAAGGTCCTGGGCTCAATCCCTATTATCAGAGACGGGGAGGGAGAGGGAGAGAGAGAGGAGGCACATTTCTATGCATTTGAATTAGAGCCTAAAATCCAAGTAAATCAAGGTTTCATAGGAAATATTGAATCATTTTGAGTGCAGCATTTAGATTTATTGATTGTGATTTGTAACAATTAATGAAGGCTCAGATGGGACAGGTAAATAAACCACTTGTGCCCTCCAACACAATTATGGAATCGATTCTCCGCACGGAACTTCCCAGCCAAGATGGTGTAAGGTGAGACAGTTTGGTATCTGATCTGGATCAATGCCAGGCCTTTTAATTTGGAAAACGGATGGCAGATGCAAGGCAGTGGCCCCAGAGCCACCAGAGCCTGTGTGGCCCAGTCCGTGCTTCAAGCATCAAATGGGGAGCCGGTCAAGAGGACCCCCCCCAGGTTCTTCCCAAGTATGTAGGATAGCTGAGCCTGGTGGTGCCATCTTGTAATCCCAGCACTCTGGGAGGCTGAGGCAGTTGGATTGCAAGTTAGCACCCTGCCTGAGCAATCTACAGCCTTAGAAAGCCCTGTCTCAAACTCAGAAATAAATAAATTAAAAGGCTGGCTATGGAGCTCAGTGTGAAATCCTGGGCTCGAACTCCAGTACCATTGAAAAGAAAAGAAAAAAATAAATCCACAATATGCACAACAGCGTCTCCTGTGGCCATCATGCACAAGTCACCTGCCCTGCACTGCCACGAACGGTGAACAGGAAAATGAGGTACAAAACACCCAAATTCATTGTGAAGACTATATATTACATTTGTATATTAATAAAAAATAGTGGGGGAAAAAAAGAGGTGCACCGAGGGATCCCGGCCTGGGGTGGGTGAGGGTGAAGGCGGGATGGGAAGGCCCATCTGAGGTGAACTCTGAAGGGGACTTCCTGACAGGTGATAGGAGAGACCGCTGGGTGTGTTCCACAAAGAGGACAGTCACAGCTAAAGACGGGTGGCAGGGAAGGAGGCATTTCAGATAGTCCTCTCAGTTCTGGCTGCATATTGCAAACCGTGGACCCAGCAGATCCTGGACTCCTGCCTCCCTACTGTCTTCACAGCCCTGTCTGAGACCACTCTGTCTACACCTACCCAGTCTGCACCTGCGCTGTCTGTGCCGGCCCTTCCTGAGCCCACTCTATCTATGCCGCCCTGCCTGTGCCTACCCTGCCGCGCCGTCCCCATTTGGGCCCACTGAGTGAGAATCCCTGAGGGCCAGCCAGCAATGACGTTGAACGTCTTTCCAGGCAATGGTGATGGTCATCACCATGGAAGCCTCTGGCTTTTGGACAGCGGGTAGAAGAGTGTCCCCAATGTCCAAGGTGGGAATAGGAAGGCCAGGGAGAAGAATGGGGAAGTAAACTGGGAACCTTTTCTGCAGGGAAGCTGCACCAAGAAAACACTATTTCAGGCAGCCTGTTCATCAGCCCCCGATGACCCACAGAAGCTATGGGCTGCATTTAAGGACTCAGCAGGGGACACTTGGTGGGCAGACGGAGCCCCTCCTCACTCTAGATCTGGGAATGAAAGGGGTCAGGCAAGGAGAGAGAGACACAGGAGCTCAGAGGATGCTGGACCGTGGAAGGGAACCAGCTAGTGGAGTGTAGCCCCGAGGGGACACTGATAGCAGAGGTACAGCCTGAGCAGGGAGGGGAGGGCGAGAGGAACCGGGCTACCTCTCCTCCCATCTGCCAGCCTCTGGCTGCTTCTTTCTGCTGGCTAGAAAGAAGGAGCTTCAGGATGAGAAAGCCCTGGGAAGCTACCCCCGGGACCAGCCCCCACCTCCCTTCCGGGGGCACAGGAGGGCCTGGGGTGGGCAGGGAGTCAGAGGCGGCAGAGGAGACCCAGGTGGGATGCATTCTTGGTGTCCATGGAGACTTGTTCCTGAAGCCCCGAGGACACCAAGATTCCACATGCTGTGGTAAATGTTAGACCACTTTCCACGCTGTGATAAAGTGCCCAAGACGATCAGTTTACACCGAGGAAAGGGTTACTAGGCTCTTGGCTTCACAGGTGCCTTCTCGTGGTCACTAGGCCCTGTTTTGGGCTTCTGGGGGGACAGCGCATCAAGGGGTCAGGGGACACAGCCAAAGAAACTGCTGACCTCAATGTGGCCAGAACAAAGTGTATATAGAGAAGAAGGGGCCGGGGGCCCAACACCCACTCCAAGGGCTCACCTACAATGCCTAAGGTCCTCCCACTATGCCCTGCCTCCTAAAGGCTCTACCACCTCCCAGTATGCCCCAGGCTGGTGACCGTGCCTTTAGCACAGGAGCCTCTAAGGTCCAAGCTGTAACAAGTCCCTACATAATCTGGCATTAGCTAGGCCTGGTGGCACAGGCCTCATATCCCAGGATTCTGGGAGGCTGACACACAAGGATCACAAGTTTTAGCCCAGCCCGGGCAACTTAGCAACTTAACAAGACCCTGCCTGAACATCAAATCTTTAAAAAATGCATGCTGGCGACGTAGCTCAGTGTGAAGACAGTGTGATTACAAGCACAAAACAAACTAAACCCAATCAAAACAACAAATCTGGTGTAGCACTAGCACCTAACCCATGCACGTCCTCCTGCGTACTTTAAATCAGGAGGCCCTGACCCCTAGGCCGTGCATCTGTATTGGTCTGTGGTCAGGAAAGCACCAACCCAGCAAGAGGACAAATGAACTCCAAGCAGGAAGTGAGCAGCCAGTGAAGCCCCACCTCCCGCCAGCACGCTCCTATCAACTTCTAATGCCACTGCTGATTGACAGGAGGCCGAGCTTGGCTCTCAGCTCCCCTGCTGCTGCTGCTGCCTTTCCAAAGCTATCCTCCAACAACCCCCTGCATAGCAAGTACACCCCAATCCTGGGGAGAATGGTCTTCAACTGAACTGTTATCAAGAAAAGTTTAAATCAGCAGCAGATTATTTATGGCACTCAACATGGTGCATGTTCCTTGTAAACAGCTGTCTCGCTGCAATGTTTAGGGGACAATGACCGAACAGCCTCTGCATGTTTGGAGCACATGCAAGTTGTTCCCTGGCTATTTTTGATCCCCGATGTGGATCCTGCCGACTGAAGGGTGACTGTGACTCAGCCAGGCTTGAGGCCTCAGGAGGCCTTTTGTGGAGTCGGAAGGCCATAGCAGATGGGTGGGCCCTCTTAGCAGGAGTGTCCCCGTTAGAGTCACACTGTCACGGTGTGGAGCTGTCACTCTGATTTTAGAAATTCATGAAGCAAGCAGCTAACGCTAGAAGGAGGCTGAGTCCACGCATGCCCACCGTCGCGGCTGCGTTTCTGAGACTGGTGAGGGTGTGGGGCGAGCTGCCGCCAGCTGGACAGCCACACCAGAGATGGACCGTGCCTGCAGGGTTCACATGCCCTGCTCTGGAGGGCGTCTACTAAGAAGCTAATCCAGAGTTTATGGGATTGGCCCACGCACTGCCAGGTCCAAGCTCACTCCCACCCCACTTTGAGGCCTTAGGAATGTGTTGCTGACACCTGGGGACGTGTGGACCTGGAACTTCTGTGGAGAACTAAGAATGACTGATCTCAGCAGGTGTGAGGGAGGCTGAGGCTCTGGGATCACAGGAGCTATGAGAGAGTCCCAGTCAGTCACTTGACTCCCCACTTTGATGTGGGAAAAGGGACTCCCAAGGGCCTTCTGCATGGAGTGGGGTGACCTGGGAAAGAGGCTGGCAGGACGGAGTGTGCCTGGTTGGGGCTCAGCGCAGGCATCTCCGTTCGACCGATGTTGTTGGCGCTCACAGGTCTGAGTCTGCCCATTGTGAGGAGCACCTCCTGGGCACAGGGTTGGCCTCCCTTCACTCTTTTTGGAGCAAGAGCCAGGTCCACACAGGGACAGGACACAGGGGCTTCTTACAGTTCAGCACACGACAAACTCCAGACCTAGGAGCTGCCTTTGAGGTGCTGAGCTCCCTGTCACCCAACACGGATGGCAAGAACCCAAGCAGAGTCCTGCAGCTGCAGTGGTGGGAAGCGTGTCTGTAAAGGTCGCCCTGTCGTGGGCCGAGTTGTGTCCCCTGCATTCATTCCATTGGCACCCTGACATCCTGGGTCCCCCAGGACTGAAGAACATCACTCTATTTGGAGATGTTGTCTTTGAAGAGAAAGTTAAGCTAAAACGTGTTCTTCAGGGCGAGTCCTAATCCGACATGACTGGTGTCCACACGAGAGAGGAAATGAGGACACAGATGTGCCCACAGGGCAGACCACATGGGGACATGGGGAGAGAACCATCTGCAGAATAAGGAGAGGGGTCCCTGGAAGAGTCCAACCTGCAGACACTTTGGGGCTAGAAGGACCCTAGAACCAGGAGCCAATACATTTGTGTAGTTGAAGCCACCTGATCCTGCTGCCTTTACAGTCTTCGTGAGAGTCTACTATTTATTTTGAAATTTAAAAGAAAAAAAGTTTATTTGCAGGAGTCTAGAATAGTGGCAAGGATAAGACACGGAACTCAGTGACCAGCAGGAGTGTGGCCACAGTGAGGACAGCTCTGCTCCTGTGGTAATTGGGGTGATGGTCCCTCTTGTTCCATCCCTGCAGTGGGCTGCGGGTGCTTGGAGCTGCATCTGAGGCAGAAGTGGGAAGCTGGCCATTGCCAGATTGCAGGACAACAGCAGAGAGGTGGCTGGGGTTCCAGTGGGGGCACTGTGAGCATCTGGGTATTAGGACAGAACAGAAACTTCCTCTCCTCTTTGCTGCTGTAACAGGGGCCAATGGACACAGGGCTCTTAGCTCAGCACTAGGGGACCTGCCATGCTGACCAGGCCCACAGAGTGAGTCAGGCCTTCTGTAAGGGGGATGAGGGGTACACACCATTCTATATTCCTTGTGGAGATGGGTATTCTGGTCCTGCTCAGCTCAAGGGTCCTAAGTGCCTAAGGGAGGTTAACAGGGGTACACTAGCAGGCTCCTCATTGCATCCTCCATGGTGGTGGCTGCCACACTCTACGTCAAAAAAGTGGGCATGGGGTTGGGGGCCAGGGGCTGGGAAGCCGCTGAGACCACCCAGAACTGAGGGCTCTGGATTTCTGAGGCTGTGGTGGGGTTGGGGTAAGAAGAACCAGACAAAGCAGGGTAGACAAGTTGGGGTCCCTTCCTCCTAGGCTCCCTTGTAGCCCGTTCCCTGGGGCATCCAGTGCAGTGGATTAAGGTGGAGCCAGCAGGACACAGGAGAGGAGGAGAGGCTGGAGTTCATTCCATGGCTCCCTTTATAGCACCTTGAGTCCTCTCCAAGTGGTCTGCTCTGTAGGACTCTGTCCCCTCCTAGGTTTTCACAGGGTTAAGATTAGGGTTAGGATTAAGGTTAGGGGGTAGGGTTAGAGATTAGGGTTAGGAATTAGGGTTGGGGGCTAGGGGTTAGGGTTAGGAGTCAGGGATTAGAGTTAGGAGTTAAAGTTAGGGTTTAGGGTTAGGGATTAGGGTTAGGGATTAAGATTAGAGTGGGGTTAGGGTGGGAGTCAAGGTTAGGGTTTAAGGTCAGGGTTATTGTTAGAGATTAGTGTTGGAGTTAGCATATGGATTATAGTTAATTATTAGGGGTAGTGTTAGTCATTACAGATAGAGTTAGTGTTGTTAGATAGGGTTAGAGTGGGTTTAGGGTTGGGGTTAAAGTTAGGGTTTAAGTTTAGGGATAGTTGGGGATTAGTGTATGGGTTGTTGTTAGGGTTAGTTATAAGGGAAAGGGTTGGGGCTAGAGTTAGGCCTCAGCTGGTGGCCATCCTTGTTCTAATAGGAACTATGCATTTCTGCCCCCGTGGCCATAAATGTAATCAGGGTCTCAAGGAATGGCGCCACTTCCTACTCTCCCCATGGAGAGGTGGGTGTGTCACTTTTTTCTGTCTCATTTCTCGTGCCACCTACCCACAGTTCCACTGGCCTCAGTCAATAATACCCTTTCTGGTAACCAATGCTTTTCACACTCAGGTGATCAGGGTGTGGTATGTGCTTGGTGACCAAAGCTATGGCTACTCCCCGGCTTCTCCCTAAAGCCCCATTTGTAGAAGAATCTCACAAGACTCAGTTTTTGAACCTCTAGCAAAAAGATATGGATTCTCAATCAGGCGTGGTGGCACAGGCCTGTCATCCCAGCACTCTGGAGGCTGAAGCAGAAGAATCACAGTTTCAAGCCTAGCTTGAGCAACTTAAGTGACTTAGTGATACCATGTCTCAAAAAATGTTTAGAAAATAAATAAATAAAAATAAAAGGAGCTGGTGATGTGGCCTTGGCTTTAATCTCAAGTCCGTCTCTCCCTCTCTTTCTTTCTCTAGCTCTTACACACACACACACACACACACACACACACACACAAAGAAAATAGAAAAGGAAAGGAATGTCCTAGTTTTAAGTATGGGATCAAAAATTTCTCCAGTTCTTGTCATAGACCTGGAGTCATCAGGACCTGGTCAGTGTCTTGGGCTGTGATATCACAGCATGGCATGAAATGCAGTCTTGGCATTATTCCATTTAATTTGACAAATGTACACCACTTGCAAGGTGCAGGGGCATCGTGTGCCTGCAGCCTGAATTATTCAGGTAACCTGTCCATATTCATCAGATCAGCTGCATAATGGCCAGATCTACACTTTGCTTTAAATGACTTTGAGCCAAGCCGGGATAACTGATGGGGGGTGGGAGGTAGGGAAGCAGTGAAGGCCTCCCACCCACGTCTGCATTAGATGCCACAGGGTGGGGGCCACGTGCGCACACGTGTGCCCAGGGTCTGCCAGGACATCCTGGTTCTTCCCATGACTAAAACCTGAGATCCCAAAAGCTGCATCTCCTAGAAGAAGCACTCTGATGAGACAGCACTCCAGAAATCTTGGGGGGGGGGACTGCACCCCTGTGGGGTCACTGCATTCAACTGCCTAAAATGAAATCATCAACATTACACACAAGGACAACATAAAAATTTGCTGGCCTGTATGGAAAAAAAATGAAGCTGGAAGCATCAGGAGCCTGCTGACCAGCACCTGCCTCAATGGGGTGGCCAAGAAGTGAGGGCTAGCTGCAAAAGCTGATTGGGAGGGAGGGGGAGAAATGGAGAAGCCAGGTTGTCTGGGGACGCTGGGAAGCACCTTAGGGTGTCAGCAATTCTTTTGTTTTGTTCACAGTGAGGCTTCAGGGGTTGGGGCATAGCTCAGTGGTTAGAGCTCTTGCCTAGATACAGGTCCCAAAGCCTGGGGTTCCATCCCCTAGCACCACATGCTAGCTGGGTGCCCACCTGTCATTCCAGCACTGGGGAGGCTGAGACAGAAGGATTGCCCTGAGTTCCAGGCCAGCCTGGGGTACATAGCGAGTTCAGGATGAGCGTAGACTACAGAGGGAGACCTTGTTTCAAAAGAAAGAAAGAAAGAAAGAAAGAGAAAAGAAAGAAGGAGGAAGGAAGGAAGGAAGGAAGGAAGAAAGGAAGGAAGGAAGGAAGGAAAGAAGGAAGGAGCAGCTGCAGAGCAAGGACAATGGACAATGGCCAACAACCAAGTGACAGAGGCTGGACAAACACCACAGAAGCTTCATGCAGATTGGAGACTTTCTCAAGTCCAATGCGGTACATCAGGGAAGACGCTACATCCGTAGCTGACCTCTCCTCACCCTAATGTCGTTACCATATTATGCATAGACATGGAAGTTCATAAATATAATTTAAACCAGGTGAATTACAGGAAGAACATGTGCTCTAGAGTCAAAGTGATATACCCTGAAATTATCACCCAGGGTAAGAGCAACCTCTTCTCCAGGGGAGGAATAAATATAGATTAAGGAAGTGCAGGGAGCATAGAAAGGGGGCTCTCTGATTGCCTGGGTCGTCCACACCCCGGCGGGGACCTGGGCTGTCTGTGGGCCATGTCTCTCTCAACAAATCTTTCTACTTCACTTTGATTTTGCTTGTGCATGGTCTGTCATGTGGAGCTCTCCCAGGGGGCTGAGTGAATCCTCCTCCTTGTCCCTGCAGGATGAAGAGTCATCGTCTGTCCCCAGTTATCTTCCCTTTCTTGGGGCAGCAATCTCTCAGGCAGAGCCCAGGGAGGGGAAGACAGGGAGTGCAGGGAGTTGGGGGAGTCTTCAAGCAGGAGATGGCTTCAAGAGCAGCAGAGCCTGGGCGTAGCCGGGGCCTCTTCCTACATAGCAGCCCTTCTCAAATGGGCTCCATGGTGGGTGGGAAAGCAGGAGAATGGCACATCTCCAGGCAGGGGCCACACACCCAGGCCTCTGCGCCTCCCAGGCCAGCACGGGCCCTGGACTGCTCAGCACCTCCAGGCCACTGCTGTGCAATTTGGCACCCCACCTCCCCACAGAACACCAATTCTCCCTGAACACACCTACCAGGAAAAATGATTATAATTCTTCTCACACAAAGTCATCTTTCCTTTACTTTCATTTGTAAAAGAACAGAAAATGAAGGTGAAGATGGCTAGCTGTTCTCCACAACTATTCTCTGGGTTAAAATTTCTTTTTTCTAATCAGGATTAAGATGTAACTTTGAGTTCCCTGTATCTATAAAGGAGTTTTTTAATTGGATGATATTTCAGTCCAGATAAGATAGAATAACCTCTGGGGCATTAACAGCTCTCCAGGAGATGGGAGAGTGCTAGCTGTGTGTCAGGTGGAATTAAGGTAAAATTGAAGGTCAAAATTCACTTTGAATCCT
The DNA here is from genome assembly GCA_004027205.1 of Ctenodactylus gundi. NCBI lineage: Eukaryota > Metazoa > Chordata > Mammalia > Rodentia > Ctenodactylidae > Ctenodactylus > Ctenodactylus gundi. Next base: position 12,921 of record PVKB01006912.1, on the reverse strand, counting down.
CAAGCCCAACATTCTCGAGGTTGGAATGTCAGTACCCAAATCAGAGACCAAGTCAAGAATTTCTTCCTAATGCTGTGGAAACATTGAGTCTAGTCTCAAGAGAGAAAGGCCCAAAGCTTGAGAACTTAAAATGAGAATAAAATTTATGTCCCAAATCTGCAGCATCGGGTTGAGAAAAAAAAATTCCTTGAAGTTAAGAACTGAAGGTCTTGCCTGGTTCTGGGTGTCCTAGCACAGAAAGACAAGTGGTCCTTCCTCCCTGAGACCTTGGACACTAGTCTGGGTCGGTGAATGCATCTCCTGTGAATGAGCATAGCACACTTGACACATCTTACCACGTTGTCCTAAAATTCACTTGGTAATTAAATTGTAGCTTTTCGAGGGCTGCAGAGTAGTGGTCCTCAGATGAGGCACTTCCACAGCAGAGCAATTTAAAGGCCATCAGAACCCTGTGGGGCTGCAACACTTGTGGTGGTGGGAACTGGACCCAAGGGCTATGGCTTAACATGAGCTGGTGAGCCCAGTCTGTGTCAAGGAGTTTCAAACACATCCCCAGTACACCACTTTGGATATTACGGCATACCAGAATAATTTGTAATAAAGTATTTCTTATTTGTTCTGTGGAGCAGGGCCTACAGCATTTTTTGGCGATATAATTTGCTCAAAAACAAGTAGTGAAAATTACTGTAGCTACATGCAATATCTGGATACAAATAAAGTCCTTCACCCATGTGGGGCAAAATGGAGAGAGTCAAGGCCCCCGACCACTGGGGAGAAGTTCCCAACCCCTATGTGAAGGTGAGTGGCCCATTTTCCCATGATGTTGCGTGATGGCCACCAGCTTGGCACTGCATTGGTGTCACCTTGCCACACACCCACAAGGCTTCCTTAACTCTGGTTGTTCGGTCCACAAACACAGAGGTCTCCTTTGACTGACTGCAGTGTCCATGGCTGGAGCATGGTGACCTTGTGCCAAAGTAAGGTCCTCAGGGCCGAGGTCCCTCACCAGGGTGCCAATCACAGCAGGTCCTGCCTCCTGCAGTCACAGGCTACACTCTTCTTATAAAGGCAGCAAAATAGAGCGCCAGCCCTGCTGTGACCTGAGCAGACAGAGGAGGGGACAAATGCAGCCCCACCCTAGCCAGAGACTGGCATCTCTTCCCACATGGAGGTCAAGGCCGTGAACTTCCTCTCAAGTTTTCTGTTTCCTCCTTCTGCCTTAAATGTCCCCAAATCCCCTTGACCCTCAAGGACCTGTTGTCCACTGATTCTAATATCTAGTTTCTGTCCCCCATCCCACAATACCCCCTCTGTCCACAATGTCCTCACTTCCCATGATGCCTTCTGTTCCCTATCTCATGAGGATCTCATTTCCCATGATGCCCTCTGTCCCCAATCTCATGATGTTTTCAGTTCCAATTTTAGGGTTCCTCCTTCCCCTCATAGGGTTCTTCAGAGGTGATCTTGAAACAGAGATTCAAATTTAGTCATTTGTTCAGAAGGGGCTTCCCTGGGAACTGGATATGGAGTTGGGGGTCTGCTTTCCCCTGCCTGGGTTTCCCCAGAATTGAGACAGATTCCGCTCTAGCTGTCTGAAAGGAGTTTTCCTGGACACCAGGTAGGACTTGGGGGAGGGAAAAAGAGCAAGGATGGAGCCAATAGACGGTGCCTTGTGAGCAAGGGATCCTGCAGCGGCAGCCGAACTCAGCCATGGGGAAGGGCTGGAGAAATCAGTAGGGACCCTCCCCGCTGTCCCTCCCAAAGGCAGGGCTTGGTGTCTAGCTTGTAGCCTTTCCGCCATCCTGCTAGGCATGTCCGAGGGCTGCTGCTGAGCAGAGTGACTCAGGGGCCCTCGCCCTGCTAGGAGCTGGGCAGAGTGGACTTAGGGAAGCACCCAGGGGCAAATGCGTTCAGATTTCTCTGCTGCCCCTGACGTAGGCACCAGGCACAAGTTTCCCTTTTCTGTCCATGCTTCCCTTCGTGGCT
>PVKB01006912.1:0-10835 GCA_004027205.1 Ctenodactylus gundi | reverse complement strand
AATGTGAGCCAGATGACCCCTTTGGGTCTTGCAGTATCATGCTGTGAACTCAAATCTGCACAGGGAAGTGAGAAAAGGAGGGAATACGTTGCTTGCAGCTGAGTGTTGTGAGCCCCACATGTCACTCTCAAGTTGCAGAAGCTGGTCTGGATCAGAATCTGGGCTTTTCTGCCCCATACTGTCACATGGGGACCCGTGACCACGAGCTGCTGGCTCGAGTTGGAGGACCTCAAAGGTGTAACTCTACGCAGCAAGTTTTTAAAAAGTTATAATATTAATATACTTATTTAAATATCAAGTGTTATGTTGAGTGGGCCTGGTGAAACAGACCTATACTCCCAACACTCTAGGAGATGAGGCAGGAGGATCACAAGGTTGAGCCCACCCTGGGCAGCTTCTCAGCTTGCTGAGGCCCTGTCTCAAAATCCAGAATGAAAGGGCTGGGGTGCAGCTCAGTGTTAAGGGCCTGGGCTCCATCCCTCGGCTGCAAAATGGGCAAAGGCCAAAAATCAAAAAGCCCAAGGGCTGCTGAGTGCTAGTCACTACATCCCATGCCCTGTCCATCTCATGGGAGGACAACCTTGGCAGGATGTGCATATCGCCACGGTCACTTTCTCTGCATGGAGGAATGTGTGTGCACACACAGCCAACTCCTTCAGACGCTAGCAAGCCCATATGCACCCTGTGTGACCCTGTTAATGTGTGTGTAGTGTGACTGGATGGTTTGGATACCATTGGTGCTGATTGTCTGTCCTCTGTTATGGTTTAGTTCTAAAGTATCCCCAGAGTTCACTGTGCGGAAGGTGATTGGATTGTGGGGTGCTGTGCTCATCACTGGGCGTGCTCATCCACAGATGGGCTCATTGCAGACTGTGCAAGGGGCTGGAGCCTGGTCAGAGGTGGGTCACTGAGGTGTGACCAAGAAGGTTGGATTATTATCCCCAGCTCCTTCCTCCTCTCTACTTCCTGGCTGCCATGTGGTGAGCACCTGGCCTCTTCCAGGCCCTTCCATGATGGTTTCTGCCTTGAACCCAGCCATGAACTGACTCCTCTGAAACCAGGAGCCAAAGCAGGAGCCTTCTGTTAGTTGTGGGCGTTGGGTATTTGTCTCTGTGACAGGAAAGTGACTAACGCATCTTCCGCACAGTTATTCTCGTGAGACACTAGCAGCAGCCCAATGCACAAAGCCCGTCCAGCCACCATGTTGGCGCCTTGGCCAAAGCCTCTGGCTCCATGCCCAGCCTCTGCTCTGAAGGCCAGGATCTGGGAGTAGGGCACCTGCATTCTTCAGAGCTCCTTTCCAGTGGCTTCTGTTGGATACTGGCATGGGAGGTCCCCGAGGGAGACTGGAAGTAAGGGGAGGGAGAGGGACCTTGCCATTCTGATGCCAGCCTCTCCCAGCACAGCTGCTGAGGTTGGAGCCCTGGGCTTCTCTTGGCCTTGTCAGCACCAGCCTTGCCAGTCCTCCAGAGCCACCAGGACAACATAAGCTTGACCCCTCAAGTCTGGGTCACATCCTTCCTGATGGTGTCTGCATGACTTCAGCTCCAGGTGGCCCTGTGTTCTCCCTCACACGCCCAGGGTCTCAGGGCAGGGCCTGAGCTGAGCCCAGAACTCTGCTGGCCTCACCGGACCTCACCTGCACAGCCAAGCCCCCTTTGAAATCTTCTCAGTTTGCTTCCGTTTTCCTGAGTGGGATCTGACGGGTACTGATAAGCAGCTTGTGTGGCACAGACGCACCGCGATGTAGCAGGAGCCCAGCTGTGCTTCAAGAGACAAGCCTCCAGCCGTAAAGAATGACAGGCTGCGAAGGTGGCAGCCACACACCCAGGGGAGACCTCCACTGTGACACACCAAGGAGGCCAGTTTGCAGCTGCTGGGACCCAGCTGGAACCCTCCCTGCTGTCTGTGGATGCAGGCGGCAAGAAGTCAGACACTGTCTCCAGAGCCATCCGGAAGCCCAGCAGTGGGGCCTGCAGTGCGATGCCACCAGAGCCCATGGGTGTGTGCAGGTCTTATGTGGATGGAATTATACCGGGTACAGGCATCTGGGAGGGAAACTTTCACACAAAATGCCCATCTATTCTTCTTATCTTAGTAGATACTGTGGTTTGGATCTGGAATGTTCCCTCTAAACTTCAGGTATATGGATGTTATGGGTTATCTGTGGAACCATGTGCTGTTAGGAGATAGGGGCCTGGTCTGGAGGGGTGGGTTATGGGATGTGGTGGAAGACAGGCGTGCAGCAAGTTATAAATTACAGGTGTGTGAATTAGACAGTAGCCTACAGGTGTGTGGCAGATTATGGATTACAGGCATGGGGAGGGTGGGGCTTAAACCTAGAAGGGCAGAACACTGAGGCTGGACGCAGGAGGGGTGGATCACTGGGACAAGACCTGGAAGGATATGTGCTGCTTCCGGCCTTCCTTCTGGGTCTGGACTTGGCTTCCTGTTTGCAACGTCGTGAGGATCGGCCTTCACCTCCACCTCCACCAAGTGCTCCCACCGTTGCCAGCCACCCTTGAATGGACTGTGACCTTCTGAAACTGTGAGCTAAAAATCAACTTTTCTCCCCATAGTTTGGGCCTGTTGGATATTCAATCACAGCAACAAAAAAGTAGCTAAGACAGGAGGGTTAGTATAGAATTGTTACAACTGATAGTTGATTTTCCCAGCTCCCGGCGATGGGCACTTGGTATGTTCTCATTCTTTTTGCTGCTCCAAGCAAGGCTGCAAGGGGATGGTTGTGGAACAGAGTTCTAAGATGGTGTATGGCCTCAGCCTGGTGTGCACAGGGCCTGCAGTCCCCTCCCCTGAGCAGCCCAGCTCTGGCTGGGCACCAAACCAGGTGACATGACATTGAGCACTGAGGTGACAGGAATGGGGGGTGGATCTTCCCACTGAGCCGGCATTTTAGAACACCAAGTAGCACAGGCATTGTCCTGCTGGCCCCAAAAAACAAAGCTGCCATCAGTCTATTCCAGGAGGGACATAGTTCTCCCAGTAGGCTGGCTCGGCCTAGAACAGCCCCAGGCTCCTGGGAGCAGCATGAGCGGCTGGCACAGGATCAAAGTCTGATAAGGCCTCAAGCAGTGGACCAGGGCCATGTGCCCAGGCTTCTGCCCTTACAGAGCCAGGGGTGGTACTCTGGTGCTGTGTCAGATCATTAGTGAGTGGGGATAGACCAGCAGTAATGCACACATCCTTGTGCCTCTTTTTCTAACCCCTTCCAGCCCAGGAAAACACCCTGTGTCGTTTCAGTCTCTGGGAATCACTAGTCCACTTTCAGGTTGGATTTTTCTTTCTTTTCTTCCTTTTCTTCCTTTTCTTTCTTTCTTTCTTTCTTTCTTTCTTTCTTTCTTTCTTATTTACATATCGCATTCACCACACCCCACCTTCCCTTTCCCTCTCCACAAAGTCCATCTTCTTACTTTCTTCCATATCTTTTACTTTTTTTATGGTTTGGTTTTCTCCTATTAGAGATAGTTAACTTTCTGTGTCTGATTCATTTTGCTGAGCATGATGGTCTCAAGGTGCCTCCACTTTCCTTCAAGTGACTCAAATTTGTCCTTCTTTATGGCAGAGTAGTACTTCATTGTGTGTATATATCATATCTTCTTTGTCTGTTCTTCTGTTGTTGGGCATATTGGCTTCTTCCAAGTTTGGGCTATTATAAATTGTGCTGCCATAAATGTGAATATGCATGTATCACTATTGTGTGATGACTAAGTCTTTTGGGAAAACACCTAGAAGAGTTACAGCTGGGTCAAATGGAATATCAATTTTCAGGTTTGTGAGGAATCTCAGTACTGCTTTCCATAGTGGTTGTACCAGTTTACAGTCCCACTGGATGTGCAGGAGGGTTTCTTTCTCCCCACAGCCTCACCAGCATTTGTTGGTTTTTGAGTTCTTACTACCAGCCATTCTTACTGGCATTAGATGGAACCACAGTGTTGTTTTAATTTGCGTATCTCTGTTGCCTAAGATATCGAATATTTTTTCATGTATTTATTAGCCATTCGAACTTCTTCTGAGAACTGTTTATTCATTTCAGATTCTTATCTTTTGATTGGGTCCTTTATTTTGGAGGGCCTAATATTTTTCAGTTCTTTGTGTATAATTCATAATATTCCTCAGTCTGAGGAGCATCTGGCAAATATTTTTCCCATTCTGTGGGTGCTCTCTTCACTCTGTTGATTGTTTCCTTCGCCGTGCAGAAACTTTCAAATTTCCCGTAATCTCATTTGTTGATTCTTGGTGTTATCTCACGTGCTTTGGGTATTTTATTGAGCAAGTCCTTGCCTGTGCTTATGTTTTCAATGGTTTTTCCATTTTTTCTTCCAATGGGTTTCATGTTTCCATCTTAATGTCTAAGATTTTGATCCATTTTGATTTGATTTTGGTGCATGATGAAAGTTGTGGGTCTAGTTTCATTCTTCTGCATGTGATCAGTCAGTTTTCCCAGCATCATTTGTTAAAGAGAACATCTTTACTCCAGTGTATGCTTTTGGTCCCTTGGTTGAAGATCAGATGGCTGAAGGTACTTGGGGCTGTTTTGGCATCCTCAGTTCTATTTTATTGATCCACCTGTCTGTTCCTATGCCAGTATCGTGTTATTTTTGTCACTGTTGCTGTGTAATATAACTTGATATCTGGTATTGTGATGTCTCCTGCTATTTTAAACATGAGCCTTTACCTAGAGGACCCCAAAAACTCTACCAGAAGACTCTTAGACATAACAAACAAATTGAGCCAAGTTGCAGGATATAAAATCAATACACAAAAATCTGTAGCATTCCTCTACAGCAACAATGAAAACACAGAGAAACAGATTAGAAAAACAATTCTATTCACAGTCACCTCAAAGAAGATTAAATACCTAGGATTCAACCTAATAAAGCATGTGAAGGACCTTTATACTGAGAACTATAACACTCTGAAAAAAAGAAATCAAAGAGAACTTTAGAAAATGGAAAGGCATCTGCATTCAAAATGACCATGTTGAATAGCAAGACCCAACATTGTCAAAATGGCCATACTTCCTAAACTGATATACAGATTCAATGCAATCTTAATCAAAATACCAAAAGCTTTTTTCATAGAACTAGGAAAATAATCCAAAGACTTATATGGAATCCCAAGAGGCCCAGAATTGCCAAAACAATTCGAAGCAACCTTCCTTCTTTCTTTTAGCTGGCTCTCTCTTTCTCTACCTTTGATGACCATGTTCAGAGGAGTGTCAAAACCCCATATTCATTTTCAAATGGTAAGCTAGATATGTAGCTTTGGGAAACTCAAATATCATGGAATGTGTAGGTATCCTGGTCTTCCTGACACTGCACGGAGCTCTGTCTTGAGAGGTTCCTTCCATGTCCATTGTGTCATGTGCTGTGGGTAGAAGGTCAGTAAGCTGGAGCTGTTGGAGGAGCCAGCCTCCTGCAGATAACACCTGTAAACAAGACAAGACAAGACAAGAGGTAAAGGAGACCCCCACCTGAAGGCACTAGACAGAATCCAATAACAGGAGAAGTGAGAAGGGATCTGGGTTGTCACAGCAGGGGGTCTTGTAGGGCGGGGTCCATGTCTAGAAAGGTCCTTTTGGAGGACATTCCCAGACCTCGAGCTGGGGGCAGCAAGAGGCTCTGGTCCTGGCCTTGTATTCGCCGGATGTTCAGACCTGTCGGTATAGCGGGGATAGAAGGGAGAAACTGTAACAAATGAGACTTTGCGCCACGTGCAAACTCCCCTCAAATCCTCAGCTGACCATAGGCATGGTCACAGCCACAGGAGTCCCCAGAAATGCAGAGCTGGAGAGATAGGAAGTAACTGGAGTTGGGGCAGTTGGCCACAGTCCCCCTCAGAGGAGTCAGAATTTTGGGACCAACAAGGCCGGAGAGTTTGGCAAAGACAGGAGCATTCCCCAGAAACCCTTGGAAGGCCAGCTCAGAAGGACCACTGTGCCCTAGGCCTGAGGGATTCACCTTAGGACTAGGCAGAAAGCCATCTCAGATTTGTCTTCCCACAGCATGGGGCCAGGTCTCAACAGACACAAGGTGACCAGTGGGAACTTCACTGCCTATCAGAACAAGTCAGCCATCAGCGAAGCAAGGCCAGAACATGGAGCCCCTGTAGTGCCTCATCTATAATCCTCACTGTAAATTTTTTTTTAATGCTAGGTATATAAGGAAACTAGGAAACATGACCTGCAGTTGAGAATGGAAGTCAGCAGCAGGAGGTGAGCCTGAGATGACCCAGCCACAGGAGCTGGTGGCTGAGGTGACAAACCATCAGCCAGAGGTGTCAGAGAAAGAGCTGGTCTTCATGAGAGAACAGGCAGAAAAATGCAAATTAAAAAAGAACTACAAAGGAAATTCTAGAAGTGAAAAGTGTGATATCTGAAAGAGAAAAAATTCAATGGATGCTTCTACTGGCAGATGATACAGAGACCAAGAAGTAGTACCCGGTCCAAAACCAGATGCTGAAAGATCAGAGATGGATCAGTGGCGCTCAGTGACCGGTGGGACACTATCAGGTGATCATGCATGCAGGAGACCAGAGTCCTTAAAGGAGAGACCAGAGGAAAGAGGACAGGAAAAATAGTTCAAGGAAGAGTGGAAGAAAATATTTGAAATTTGAGGGTCACCTTCGCTTAGCCCCCCAAGACTCTCTAAGAAAACTAATAGTGCTCACATTGAGAAGTGCACCTGAGATACACCGTGGTCATTGGCTGAGATCCGAGAGGAAGGAGGGGACCCGGGAAACTGCCAGCTGTGGGACACACTGCATGAGGTGACTCCTTACCAGAAGTGGCCAGAGATACGGAACAAACAACCCAGGCGGAACATTAACTGTGAACCCATCAATCCTTTAAGAGGAAAAACTGGCCTGGTGAGTGGAAGTCGAGGGTGCTTGTCACCAGTAGACTGCACTGTGGAAAATGCTGAAGGAATTCCCTTCTGACCTAAGGAACTGACCAGACAAAACCTGGACTATTCACAGGAAAGAACTGGAGACACTGGGAATGACTAACACGTTGGTAAATTTTATAAAAATGAGAAAACTGTTTAAAACAAAACCTGTAGCATGGCCTTATGAGGTTTTTGTTGTGTGTTGGTGCAGAGTACAAGGCAACAGCTTGCATTGTTTTAGAAAGGGACACTTTCTTGAAGACGGTGGTTACTGGGGAAAAAAAAAGAAAGAAAAGAGAAGGAAAGAAAGGAAAAGAAAAACAGACTGTCAGCAATAAGAAAAGACCCATTTCCCTCTAACTGAAAGGCTGCAAGGAATCCTACAACGAAACACATGATCTATCCAAAATTAAGTATGGACTGCGATGTCCCCAACATCTAGACAGGTTGTCTTGGACAGTGTGTGCTTCCCTACGGGAACTCCTAGATTTCTGACTCTCAGTCAAGGAAGGCTAATAACCTCTAACAAACTCAATATAGATATAAGTGAATGGCCTAGAAATTATTGGCCATGGATGGGCCAGATCAGGGACTACTCCAGCTGTGGCACCTCTCCAGATGTTGGTTACTTTGAAGAAGAAAAGACTCTCACTATTGGGAAAAGCATCTAGCTTGGGCATCTCATTTTGCAGATTAACAAAAATAATAATAATAATAATAATAAAAGAAAGAAAGAAAGAAAGAAAAAGAAAACAAGATTCCTAAGAAGTTAAGTTCTTGCCCAGAGTCATGAGGACATTCAGATGCCAGAGAAGAAATTAGATACGTGATCTTCTGACCCACCCTGGACTCCCATCTCCAGCTGGCCGCTGTCTCCAGTGGATCAGAGCAGAATTACCTCTCAACTTCTGAGAGGGAAGGAAGAAGCTGGAGACTTGGCACCTGGTGGAGCCGGTACTCTGAGCGGCAATTCCTGTCCTCTGCTCAGCTGGGGCCACAGTGGAAAGCCAAGTTGAGCCTTTGTGACCCTGCCCAGCCCTAGACCACAGCAATGACCCAGGCAAGGCCTTGTCCTCTTGTGACCCACCAACTCCCCAGGGGAAACTCCAACGGCATGTCCAGGAAGCAGAGATTAGGCTCCTCCCCTCCAGTGACGCCTGCACAGGGTAATTTCCCTATATTCCTAGGAACTACAGAAGTCCCTTAGACATGGATATCCAAACATGATGGGCTTGGGTTTTCTGTCCTAACCAACCAATAGGCCATCACTTACCACCCACCCTGTTTGCGTAGCATTATGAAAAAATGCGAAATAGATACAATTTTTTTTTTGCAATCTACTGAACCATTTTTTTTTGTCTTGAAGTGTTTCTGTGGCAATGATTTTCTGTAATTACATGGTTTTAGGTTCCTTCGAGTTTTAATTACAATGTTAAGGTAATATTTTTTAATGAAAACAAAGTACTAGAATATCCATGTTTTGATGACATTTTCCTAGCATGAAATTCATGTAAAGTAGATTTGAAAAGTTGTCTTTAAAAATCTATTCAATTATGCATCACTGGGATGTATTTTATTAAAATGCATTCTGTGTTTATTTTGTTGTTGAATTAATGCTATTTATTCCCCCTTTGACGTGCCCTCCATGGAAAATGGGGAGGGGAACTTATGAAGACAATTATTTTTGGTTATTTTTATGAGCCATACACATTTCCAAATATTTAATTATATGCTTACATAACAACTCCCACCATTAATTGATTTTAAAGCATATGCTGGAGTTTCCAGATAATAAGCGTGATGTGCCAGGGAGAATGTCATTTAATGAATATGTGGCTAAAATCCAATACAACTTCAAAGCAAAGGTACTGTGTATTAAGTCAGAGGATATAAAAGTTACCTTCCCCCACCTAGGACCACCCAAATGGGCAGTGGAAAATTTTACATTACAATTTCCTTTTAGAGTCATAACAAAAGCAAAAGGACTTTTTTTCTTTGTGTAATCACAACGATTGTCTCTAAGTACCAAGATTTGCACAAAAGGATAGATCTCAAAAATTCGATTTACAGCCTCTGGTCAGCATGTTGCCCAGCTTTGATCCTTGGGTGACTGTGGTGGGGCTGACCTGCGGCTCTCAGAGCTGGTCCTGTGACTCCGCAGGGCCCAGGCTCTGCTCAGAAGGTGCTTGCTTAGCGATGCACAGCTCCAGTGGGAGCGGACCTCCCACCTGGAAACCCAGAGGAATGTCTACCCACACACGCTCTGAAACAGAACACGAGCACCCAGTAAGCAGACAGGAGCTAACGCCTACCACTCACGGCATGGCTATGTGGCAAGCAGAGGCAGTTTTGCCTTTGAGCTCTGGGGTCTTATTTGTGATAAGATTATGATTTTGCATGAAAGTACCACCTAACTTTTTGACTTAAAAAATAAAGTCTAGATTGTTTACCATTACTCTTTCAGGGGACTCAAAAACATAGAATATCTTTGTTTCTTCCTTTAAGCCAGTTGTTTCCCTCTGTGCTGGTCATAATATGGAGGCCATCTTGTCAGGACCTTACTTCCTGTGTCCACAGGAGCCACCTTTCCTCTGTGCACTGAGCTCCCGGGAGTATATGCAGCGGGACAGCTTATCTTCCCAGGCCTCAGGCCACTAAAACTTTCAGGAAAGCTAATGTCTCACATTTCTGCAAAGAATCTGCTCTCAGTTAGGGGTCCATTTCCTAGCAGTCTGTAGTCCCTTTTCTTTAACCTTACGCACTTTCTGCACACATAACCAGGGTACTACACATATGTATACTCGGTATTAGTCAGATGTCTACCACAATGGCAAAACATCTGAGAAAATAAACTTATAAGGGGGCAAGATTCATTGTGCCACATGGTTTCAGCCCATTGTCACTGGGCCCACAGCCCTTGGGCCTGTGGTAAGCAGGACATCGTAACGGAAAGACATACAGAAGGACCTGGCAGAGGATACGTCTTGGCAGCCAAGAAGCAATGATAAGTAGGAAGGGGTTGTGGTCTCTGCATCCCCTTCAAGGGCACACCCCTAATGAATTAAGTTTCTTCCACAAGGCCCACCTCCTGAAGGTCCCACTACCTCTCAATAGAGCCACAGGCTGGCCAAACCCTTAGCGTATGAGCCCGTAGGGACATTGAAGATTCAGCCACAAGCCATACACGACATACCCTAAGAGAGACAAGAAAGTCACAGCTGTAGCCCCCCCCTCTGAGGCCCTGAAGTTGTCATCATAGCCATCAGGTTGCCCCAGGATATGTCTCACACATCCACCCCCCTTTTCCTAAACGTTGTGTTTCTAGGTAATTAGGAGTAGGTATGGACCGTCTATTTCTAACACCTTACCTCTTCGGCCACAGGGCTTCCTACAACACTCAATCCTGCCACATACAACTCCAACAAGCCAGGAGAACCAGAAGAAAGAAGAAGGGACGACAAGGACAGCAGGTGGAGGGCCGTGGGGACATCCATGCTGTGTCCACAGAGACCAGTGGCAGCATCAGATGATAAGCCTGTGGTGCTATGGAGCACGGACATGGACCCTGACCATGTAAAGACACCCTCACATCATGCAGGCCTCAGAGGCTTTTATCCTGGGCCATGAGGCCCGGGGCCTCTGAACCTTCCTCCAACAGCTCTGGTCACGCCTGCCTACCACCTTGGCCTGCTGAAATCCAGAGGGAGTAGGGGTGATAAGCCTTATAGAATATTTTGGTCACTGAAAAACTGGAGAACTTTCCAGGAAAAGTGGAAAGAAAATTCAACATCTGGGAGAAAAATGTCTCTCAGGAGTAACCAGGAATGAGCTGGATTCTCTCAGAAGCCATGCACCCTCAACAGCAGAGAAGACCCAGGCAAACAGGGCAGAAAACAGACGGTCAGGTCTGGGCACTGGGAATCTTAC
>PVKB01006911.1:0-48008 GCA_004027205.1 Ctenodactylus gundi | reverse complement strand
GTGGATGAAAGAGTTCCCCAGCCCTAAAGGCCAACTCCCCCACTCTCACCGACCTCACAGCAGGCAGACAGAGGAGCTAAACCAGCGGGTGAACCTCGTACCGCGGCATTAAGCTACTGATTTACTCTTGACAAGTGAGTCCACAAGCAGTGACTTAAGTTTTATTACACACTGTCCTTTGATTTTCCTACAGAAACATAAAAATGGTATTTAAGGAAACCGAGGAGGGAGATACACAATTTCAGTGCATTTTAGGGCTCGGAGACAAGATCGTCACAAAGTGCTCTTGCCCACAGAAGATCCAGCCACAGTCGTCACCCCAGGGATGATAGTCACTGCTTGCGAACGGGCTTCCGAGCTGACAGCCCTTCCCTGAGGCACACGGCTGTCGACGGATTTATTCATTCGGTGACAGCCAATTCCACAAAAGCTATTCCATCTGCACCTCTGTGAAAGTTTTGAAAACCTTTGTGTCATGACTACATGTTATTTTGTTTTTGGAAAACATGAAATGTACTGTCTTAGTCAGTCTTTTGTTGCTGGACACAAAACCCAACACCCAGAACCTCAAGGAGGAGAGGTTGAATTTGGGGCATGACATTGGTAGGTCCAGTCCATGGTGGACCAGCCCCAAGGCAAGACCATCATGCTGGAGGAGTGTTGTACTAATGGTGCATAGGCAGCAGAGAGACATGTGAGGAGCTGGGGACACAGATGCAACCTTCGTCCAGGTCCCGTGCCCAGTGACCCATCTCCCCCTTGGCTTCACCTCCTCACAGCCCAGTTGGCTGTGATGCACCCACCATGGAGGATGGATCCCCAGAAGGGCACAGCGCCCCCTGGGGGCCAGGTACCTTCCACACACACACAGCCCCGTCGGCCATGATGCACCCACCATGGAGGATGGAACCCCTGATGAGCACAGCGCCCCCTGGGGGCCAGGCACCTTCCACACACCCAGGAGACTACAGAGCCATTGTAGATCTAAACCTTAGCACAATGTATCTGAGATTTTTCATGTAAACTTTAGGAATTAAATATAACTTTCGATGCTGATTTATTGTTATTGAAGAACCTCAAAAGCTGACCGTGTCCTCCCTGTGTTCTGCACGTCTATAATGACACGGCCCTCTGTGCCTTGTACACACACAGTGTGGTTTTCATTCACAAACGCAGGCTGTTTGCTAACTCAGATGAGCTTGCTGTCTTCCCCACATCTCACACATGGAAACGCTCTAAATAAACATCCGAGCAGAGAGAGATTGGCAGCTGCTCAGAGCGTGTACCCCACAGAGTCCTGACTGTCGGCCACCAGCAGCGATGTGGCCGTCACAAGCGATTCATTTTTTCCATGCATCATTCACGGTTAATTTTAGCCCTCAGGAAGGTTCCCTGCCAGATCGCCTGACTTCCCTCTGCCTGATCTCACCTCATCTGTGACGAGACCTGGCTGTGTGCAGCCCGGCAGCCCTGGCCGTTAGCAGCTGCTGCCTCAGCAGCGGGACTCAGCGGTAGGTACCTCCTGATCGCGTTCCCATCCGGGCTGCAGGGTTAGGCTGAGAGCAGCCGGTATGCTAGGTCCCCATGGGCAGCTCCCTGCCAATCATGGTGGAAGGGCGAGTTCCATCATCCTGCCACGGGGGAGATAAGAGACCTATGTGCTCCTGAGAAACAATTAAAAAGAGACGTCATAAAACATCATTTCTATGTCGATAGAGGACTTTTCTAGGATTTACATCTATAATATCCACGAGAGTCCTCAGTGTGTGGAAGGTGCCCGGCCCCCAGGGGGCGCTGTGCTCATGCAGGAATCCACTCTCCATGGTGGGGCATCATGGCCGACCTCCATGGTGGGATTCCTGCATTCAGGCTGAAGCATCGCCTTGTTTTGTAACTTTCCTCCCCAATTCCTCTGAGTTACTGACTGTGTCTTCAAATTTTAGCATCTGGAGTTCGGCTTTATAGTGTGTATGTGTGTGTGTGTGTGTGTGTGTGTGTGTGTGTGTGTGTGTGTGTCTGAGTGTCTCTGTGTGTCTCGATGCATATCTGTGCATTGTCTGTGTGTGTGTTTGTGTGTGTCTGTGTGTCTGTGTGTCTGTATGTGTCTGCAGTGTGTACGAGTCTTTGTGTGTGTGTTTCTGTGTGTGTGACGCTAAGGATTAATCCCAGGGCCTTTGCACTGAGCTCCAGTCCCAACCCTTCATTGAAAGTTTTAATCTGAGACCAGGCCTTGCCAGGTTATTCCGTTATGCATGCTGGGCTCAACTTTGCCACCCTCCTGCCTCAGACTCCCAGAGTGCTGGGATGACAGGCCTGTGCAATCAGACCGGATGCCAACTTTATTTTTTAGTACCAGGATTTGAAACAGCTGGTAGCGATGGCCTCTGGATGGCATCTGTCTCTACGGGCTGGGAATGGGCCTGTAGTGGTCTTAAGAGAGCAGGAGTGGCCTGACTCCTCTCTCTGTCTCTCTGTCTCTCTCTCTGTCTCTCAGTGGACCTGACCGGCCACATGTGTCATGGCGGTGTGACTCTGCTCAATCGCTTTGTGGCCAGTGCTGTCTCGATGTGAGGATCCGTGGGTTCTGTGACATTCTGTGTGTGCCCTCCAGCTACACAGACATGCATGCACACATGCACATATCTGTAAAAGAGTTGTACATTGGTATAATAATATAATCACATCAAGTTAGATCTGTAGCATAGCATTGTTATCAATGGTATGTGGCAGGGACAGAAAATACCTTCTGAAAATAAAGTGTAGACCAATGTGGACGCATGGAGGCCCACGGGGTCACACGTGGGGAGCTGGGAAGGACCCTGTGGCATGTAAGGGCGTGTCCGAGGCCGAGCCTGGCTGTCACAAGATCATAGTGATTGAAAGTCTCGCTTACATCATGGCGGATGTCTCCAAGCCCACACTGTATGCCGACCAGCTGACATAATTTGTGATCATATCGCTAGGATGCCGGCACCCGTGGGTGGACACGGCCACTGGGAAATGTCCCTGCATCTCCCACGAAGACAGATGGCCCCAGCTGGGCAGCACACGTACTGACAGCGTGTTTCTCCCATGACACCAGCAGCTCCCGACGGGAATGGATGACTTAAAGAGTCACCTCCCGGTGCTGTCACTCACTCAGGGCCTTTCCCGGCAGGACAAGGCAGGCCAGGGCCACGGGTGCTGTCCAGCGCGGGCAGCCCCTGCTCCGGGTTTCCCAACCATCCCTGGGTTGGAAGAGAGAGTCTCGTGTCTTCTTGGAGACCAGGAGGACAACTCAGGGACAGTGGCTCGCTTGGACGTGATGGCGGTGACCTTGACTAGAAGGTGACCTTAGGAATAATGGTGGGGATAGAGATGGTGGTTGTGATTTTAACTAATTTCCTGTCAATATTGCCCAAATCCCTCTCAATCTGTCCTAATTGTTAGCTCACAATCACCACTAGTTCGCTAGCAATTTTTCCCAATTTCCTCACACTTTACCCCAAATCTCTCTTGATTTTACCCAGATCCTGATCCATTTTACCCAGTTCTCTCTGGGTTCTCCCAACTCCCCTGACTCTCCCCAGGTCTGTCTGGAATTCCTCATGTTCCCCCTGGACTTTGTCCAATTCTGCCCCTCACTTTCACCCAAATGCCTCTCTGTTTTTTTGACTTCACTGTTGACCTTGGCAAACTGTCCGTGATGGTCCCCAACTCCCTCTTGGTGTTCACCAATTCCCTCCGGATTTAGCTCATTTCCCCCCATATTGGGCTGGGGTGACTCCCCTCCTGTCCCCTGGGGTCCTGTGATACTTTCACTGAAGTCACTTTGCAAACATCCCGTTCCATTTGTGCTGGCCACAGCAGAGGGTCAGATCGCCTCCAGTTATTACCGGAAATTGCGGGTCATATCGGAGGATTTGCGTCCTGGCCGATGAGCCTTCCAGGGGCTTTAAAATTAATCCCCCAAAAGAGAATGGAACAGGCGTGTAATCCGGTCCCCGTCCCTAAATCCCAGAGTCCTTTCCCCCAGGTGCACCAGCTCAGAATGAAATATCATTAAATTCCAGTCTCATCACGGCCCAATCATGTGGTGACCACAGTCGTAATATTAAATTTTCATGACAACATGGCCACTAAGGAAATCAGGCTCCCAGCGGGCGTGATGAACTTGTTTCTTTGTTGATGAGTTTGAGTCAGGGAAAAACAGAAACTGGGAGAAGTCGCCTTTGGATCTTGGGCCCCCAGCGAAAGGTGTCTTGAGTCTTGGAGTCGTGAAATCGAACTCTGGTGACGGAATGTCAACAAGCTTCTTGTCCAGCTGGGAATTTCTAGGTTTTGTTGAAAGCCTTTGGGCCCGGGACGGGGAAGGACCTTAGGGACCGTGTTGGCCCCTGGGCCTACAGCCAACGGCTCTCTCTGTGTTTGGTCACAGCGTTGAAAAATAAAACGTTTTATGACAATATAATAACAAATAAAATCGTCACCCAGTCGGAAATGCTCAAGCTCTTTCTTTAAAAATATGTCTTTGGGTCACAAAAAAAAAAACCAGAAAATTAAGGGGAAAAAGGGGGATTTGAAAGCTCCTACTTTAACTTCAGGTGCCCCTGGTGCTCGGCCCTTTGGGCACGCTCTTCTGGGAGAGGGAAATTGAGCTGTATGGACCCCGGGCCGGCCTCGGGGACTCACGGGAACCCTACTGCCTCAGCCTCCCTGTCGGAGGGGACAACAGGCGCGTGCCCCCACGCCCGGCCGATGTGGGCTAGTCCTCAGTCATTGAATTCGGGGCTGTGTGCCTGCTACCCGGGCCCCTTAAAATTCAATTTAAATAAAAAACCGGTACAGCGCCGGGCAGCTGACTCCTCCCAGGCAGGCATCAGGGAGGCTGAGGCAGGGGAGCGCTGTGCACACCCCAACCGGCCGCGGGGACTTAAAAGAGAAAATCTGTCATCCCGGCACAAATGGAAGTAGCCTGAGGCAGGAGGATTATCAACTTCGAGTCCAACCTGGCAACTGAGAGACTCAGCGACACCCTTTCTCCAAATTGAAAAATAAAACAGGGTAAAAACAGGGCTAGGGGTGTAGCTCCGTGCAAAGGCCCTGGGACTGGGTCTGCAGTGTATGTGTGCATGCATGTGTACATGTACCTGTGTGTGCACGCGTCGCTGGAAGTCGGTGCCTTTCAGGTTTTTAGGAACTTACCCAGGGGAGGTAGACGTGTGTCGAATGAGGACTGTGTGGTTTGTGTTTCATGTGTATCCTGCTGCCCACTGTAGCAGTCCAGTTCGCAGACCCCGCCAGCACATAGAAGGCCCTTTCCCTCCGTGCCATGTTTCTCCTGCGGACACTCGTGACCCCTCAGGCTGCTTCTCTCCGGCCCGAACGTCCGTCCCCCCCCTCCCTCGCGGCATCCAGCCGGCTCCTTCTCCCTCAACTATGCAACCTTCACTGTCACTACCTGGGCAGCCGCACGAACCCGCCTGCTAACGCGACCGACTGAAATCCTATTATTAAAGAGCTTGGAGGAATGAATTAAAATTCTCTCTTCGCCAATAGGTCTTTTCATTTTTTTCTTTCTCTTGGCCCTGAAATCATCCTTGGTCTCTTTCATGATAAATTAAATATCTTTTTCAGGGTTTACTTCCTCTGCAATGTCTGCCAAGAGGCAGCTGTCATCGGTGGGTGGGAAGACACGGGGGTTATTGGTAATTATCGCCCCAATTCCCCTCTGCGGGGCGCTCTAGGCAGAATGACACTGAAGGAGGAGAAGGCGGGCCCACCAGCAGGGGGCGCGGCGCGGGGACGCCACCTGCAGGTGTCCTTCCAGTCACCTCAGCTCATGGCCACCATCCCCTTCCTTCTGTCCTTCCAAAAATTCCCCTCTGCTGTGATAATCCCCCCTGACAGCACTTCCGCCTAACAGGAAGACGTTTCCCGCCCCCCAACCGCTGTTGCTTACACCTCCTTATTTTAAACACTAGGAAATGGAGACTTCCTCTTGTCTCCTCTCTCTCTCTCTCTCTCTCTCTCTCTCGCCTTCTGAGGGACCAAGGCGATGATGCTCAGGGCTCTCAGGAAGCCAATGACCACCGTAGGCACCTTTTCCTCCGAAGCAGGTCTCCTGCGAACCCAGCCTGTGGCCAGGACTGCCCAGCCCAGGGTGGACATGGCGGGGCCAGTGTGCTTTAAAGGAGATTCTGCTGTGGTCCGAGACCAACTAACAGGACGTGAGCCTGGCGCTCACAGCCCCTCGGGCTCCGATTTCTGGCATCCGCCTGTGTCTTGCTCACATTTCTGGCCAGTCAGACTAATACTCAACGCGTACGATTTGGAAGAGAAGAGGTTGTTTTTTAGCTTATCACTTAGGGCAGGACCATCACGGCGGAAGGCCATCGTGGTGGACAACAGCTGCTCAGTCCATGATACGCAGGAGGCAGAGAGAAAAGGGAGTAGCTGGGGACAGGGACACAGTCTCCTTCCAAATCCCTTGTCCCCAGGGACCCAGCTTCCCACACCAGGTCCCAGCTCCTCAAAGCCCAGTCGGCCACGATGAACCTGTCTCAGCACGGCATAGCCAGCCATGAGGTCTTCACTAGCTGTAGCTGGACATAAGTTACTAACGCTTGGCCGAGACAATTCTTGGGTGTATATCTTTCTTTCTTTTCTATTTTGTATGAGATCTGTAATAGTTTGAACCTAGGATGTCACCCGGAAGACTCACATGTTTGGAGGACGACTGAGTCACAGCGGGGAATTCAGACTTCCTGTGCTGGTGAGAGATGGGATTGTTCAGAACGGGGAAATGGCTGGGGCTTGACCCGGAAGGAGTGAATCCATGGGAAATGACCCAGAAGGAGATGTGGCCGCACTGCCTGCCTTCCCCTCTCTACGTTCCCTGTCCCGCTGTTCCTCCAGCTACACCTCTGCTGTGTCCTTCCCCCCTTGCCAACCACTTATGAGCAGACTGAGATCTTTGGAGACGGAGCTAAAATCATCATTCAGTGCCTTAAATTATGGAGATCAGGTACTGGGTCCTGGCAATAGAAATCCAGTAACACGAGACGCAGTGCCAGGAGCCCTCACTTTAGCTGCTTAGGTCAGCTGACTTCTTTTTCACTGCGTAGTAAGTTTTCCTTGCTCCCAGGCCTGGGTAAACCTGCCGCCCTCTCCTGGGGTCACTGCGGTTTGGCTCTACCATGTCCCCTTTCCACCTCCCATCTTCAGACGGTAATAGGGTCGTGGGGAGTGAGTTGGACCCCATAGGTGGATGAGTTGATGTCATGTGGATTAAAAGGCAGCGCCTGCTGGGGAGGCGTGGCCTGCTGGACTCGCGGGTTGGAGGGGGGTATTCCAGCCCCCACATCTCCCCTTTGGCCTCTGCTCCTGTATCCTCCTGGGATAAAGACATTTCTAGTGCCTAGGCCGTCTGCCCAGTCTTTCCACCATTTGCGACCCAGCACGACGGGCTCACAAGAGCCTATCCCGTCCCTTCAGGGCTTCTGTGCCCCCCCCTTGAGGGAAAGTGAGGGAGATAGTACTGAATTCAAAGGGTTCAGTTGACCGGGATTATCATGGGAGAGGGGGCATGGGACTGAGCCACGGGGGCCATTTCTGTTCTCCGGGGAGAAACGCTCCCAACTTGGACAAGAACGGGGCCAGAAGTGGGGTGTCGAGAGGCGAACACGCCAAGACCCACTCGTAGCTGGGCGATGATGGGGAGCGGGGGAGCGCCATCGCCCGGGTGTTCTGTCCTCCCCCTCTGACACCCCGGTCCCTGACCCATGTCCCCCTCATGCGGACATTTTCTGGCTTGCTATGTGCTTTGCTGTCCCCGGAGTCTACACCCACCACCTCGATCTGGTTCATTAGCATCCTCTCAGGATGGAATTCCACTCCACACTTTCTGGAAGCACCTTGGAGATGCCAGGTTCAGAGCCAGGTACCAGAGAAGAGAAAAACAGCAACCCCCGGGCTAGGTGCACCGAGAACCAGGCTGCGGCGTGAAGGTGGGACCACAGCTGCTTACCGCAAAGACACGTCAGGCAAAGTCCTCAGTGCGCCCGATACGACGTGTCTGTGTTCATTCACACACTCCAAGAAATAGAGTCGCACCCACCTGCCATGTGTCTATTTTGACATGGTGATAAATACGTACACCCCAGGCAGATATCCACAGTCACCAACTCTCGTTCAGGTCACGTTGGCTGTTTGACAATGTCTGCCTTGAAAAGATGTGACTGCCAGCATTGCTGTGGTAACACATGTGATCCCACAGCTCCCAGGAGCAGGTGAACTGGGCCCATAGATTCAGGGGAGTCTATTTATGGCTGCCGACCTCCAAGGCAAGGACAAGATGGCGGAGGGACTTGGGTGAAAAGGTGAGCGCATCGTGGTGGCTGAGAATGACAGGCTGGGGCAGTGCCACAGACAAGCAGCTGTCCCTGGCCCCCAGTCCACTCAGCCACACCAGGAAGCGTACCCCAGGAATCCCCTGCTGCAGCTTCCAACCCACCAGCTTTACCGCCCACCAGAGAGGACAGTTTCTCTTCAACAACAGTGGCCCAATAGTTCAGCAAATGTCATGTGGGTAATACACTGTGACTTTCACGGGACGGTGTGACTGAGCTCTTGAGTCTCTTGTGACAGTCCTGTGCTCAGGGGAATGATCCCAACCGTCATCCGTGGGCTGTGTGTGTGGAAGGAGCCAGGGAAAAGGATTCCTTCTTCTTTCAGGTATTGACCTCAGAAACCCACGCCCCACCAGGCCCCGGCTCCTCACAGACCCGGCAGCCATGATGCACCCACCATGGAGGATAGATCCCTGGGTGAGCACAGCGCCCCCTGGGGGCCAGGCACCATCCACACACACAGCCCTGTCGGCCATAATGCACCCGCCATGGAGCATGGATCCCTGGATGAGCTCAGCGCCCCCTGTAGTACAGTCACCTGCCACACACACTGAGGACGGTGCCCATCTCACCCACTGCAGCGCCTCACACGTAATCACCAGGGATACAGACACATGACTTTCTAATTCCCAGCCCACCCCCAACGCTGCATTCGTGATGAATCCGAGCTGTGTCACTGCATTTTAATTGAACATTAACCCCCCACGTGGAGCGGCTGTCCACAGACCTGAGCGTCGTTCCCCCACCCGCACCCCCGGCGTTTACACTGCTGTGTGCTGACCACACGGGATGTTCTCAGATCACCTTGCACTCCCGCGCGAGGTGCTGACTTGGGAATGGGTCAGCTGTTGGGGAGCGTGAACCTCGGGGCCTGGGGCATTAGCTTCCCTGGCAGCTGTGACTCGCTCTGGAGTATGTGAGCGTTACCCACAGAGTTCTGTCTCCTCCTGAAATGAATTCATACATCAAAGCCTTGTTATCACGGGGATGGTGACTGTCACGCAAGGCCCGTGTATTCAAGGCTTAGTGACCAGCTCATGACACTATTGGGACGTTGTGGAGCCTTTAGGAGGCGGGGCTTGTTGGGAGGAAATGACGTCATTGGAGGGCGTGTCTTGAAGGGGATACGGGGATCCTGTCCTTGGCACTGTTGAGAGGTGGGGCCTGGTGGGAGTTCAGAGAACAACGCTATTAAATGATGTGAGTTCTGCCCAAGTTGTGTGTCATTTTGGGGGTGTCACCATGTAAAACTAAGCACAGCTGCCGAGGGGCCATGTGTGTGCCGGGTTCCTGTCTGCTGATGAGGACTTCATGGTGTCTCGAAGAGCCGGATTCTGTGGGACTCGGGCAGGCTGGAGCAAGAGAAGAAAATATAGTCAATCGTCACCAATTCTTTTCTCCCAAGGGCCTCAGGCTCATGGGGACAAGGCCCCTTCTCCTGAGAGTCCCGGGGACTGCGGCCTCGGGGCCAGATGTCAGGCACACACCCACCGCAGACCATCCCTGAGATTCAAGGCAAGGAACTGTCCCCAGACCCGGGCTTTCTATCAATGTGGTTTCAATGACATATCCCCGTTTTCCAGCGTGGGCGTAGACCACATGGCATTTCTTGGACACCAGATCCTCGTGGTAAACTCAAACTTTCTTCACAGTTTAGACACTATTTTTATTATTTTTTATTTTTTAGCTGGTGGCAACAGTGGGGACTGACCCCCAGGACTTTTGCCCTGACTTGAATAACCCTAGTCCTCTTCTTAGGAAATTATTGTTATATTAAGACAAGTTTCCCCAAGCTGGGCTGGAGGTTATGATCCTCCTGCCTCAGCCCCCAAGGACACTGGGGTGACAGGCCTGTACCACCACACCTTTATTTTATTTTATTTTACATTTTTGAGACCATATGTCTCCCTGAGTCACTAAGTGGCCCAGGCTGGGCTGGAACACATCGGTCCACCCCACCCAGCTGACTTCTGTTAACTTGGTCAGGCACATTTGAAAGGTGCATTTCTTGGTTTTTGTGTGGTTTTGTTTTTCATTGAAATTCTGCTTTATTATTTGAAAGTCATAATTTGAACTATATTGAGCATGGAGAAGGCAGCCTTGATTTAAAAGCATATAAATCAAAAATTACACAATAATCAAAAAGCAATATTCCTCATCCTCTCATGCAGGCAATAAAGATCTTGTGGTTCGGGATTTTCCGGCTCGGGACTGTTCACATTTTCTGGTGTGGGCGAATTGTGGAACTCAGCGGTCCCCCAGGTGAGGGCTGGGTCTTTGTTCTACAGAGGCACAAAGCCAAGGACAGGGACAAGAAGGCACAGAGCATTGTCCCAGTTCTTTGGGAGGCTGAGGCAGGAGGATCACAAGGTGAAGAACTTAGCAATACAGGGAGACCCTGTCCTGAAGCAAACAGTAGCAAAGGGGCCTGGGATCCGTGCTCAGTGCAAAGAGACGGAGACGGAGGTCATGTCCAGTGCTCTGGGCAGGAGTGGGTCACAGAGTGCAGCGAGCCCTTCCCCTCAGGTCGACGGTGGCCCTTACGTCAGCTCCAGCCTGCGAGGAACCCACCAGGTGGGGGTCCCTGCACCATGGCGAAGGATCCCAGGTGGACACCAGGTGGCCACAGTTCCAAATCTTCGCCAATCTGGTCCACACGAGGCCGCGTTGCAGATTCTGGTCTGGCCCAGTTGATCTGCTGACTTAAACAAAGGGATGTTGGGTCCCCAGAGGGTAGATCCTGTCACCTCGATGTGAATTCCCACGCGGGGGAAGGAGGGGGACCCAGACTTCCCGGGTTCCCCACGCGAGACTTCCCCGTTGTCTGCTCAGCTCATCCCCGGCCTTCCTTTGTTCCCAGCTCAGGTCCCCGCGCCAAACCAACCTGCTGTCTCTGCACAACTGCTGAGCTCGCTGTTAATTAAGTCTTTCTACTCTACATATCAATAAATCCCTCAGCATCGCCATTGTCTCAAGACGCTGACACCCCATGATCATTCTGGGCCGGTGGATTCAGAGCCTTGAATGGGAAGCCCAACAAAGACTCTCTTCTGAACACGAAACAAAGATGTCAGAATTGCTGCTCTTCCGCAGACGCCTCTGGCAAAACGCGATTCACACACACGGTAACTCACCCGCTTTCACGCCTAATTTTAATTTAATATTTTTGCAGGGTGGAGCTCAGAGCCCCCGCGTGTGAAGAGACGGGGTTCACAGACAGTCACAGGTTGGTGGTAACATTATTACAGCTCATTTTAGAACACTTTGATCCCCTGGCACAAAACACCCGCCAGCTGTCACCTCAAAGTCCCCCGATTCTCTCTGTCCCCAGTCCTGAGGATTCTAGGATCCTGCTTTCTCAGCCTACAGACTCCCCCGTCTGGGGATTTTCCGGCTGTGAATATTAATGGAAGGGCTCAGGGGAGAGCACAGACAGACGCTCTTTGATCACGGAAGACACACAGACATGGCAGGGGACTGAGGACGCCTATCCCCTGCCAGGACATGCCCCTGGAGGGCCTCACTTCCGCCCACCAGGCCCTGACTCCTAAAGATACCTCCCCTCCCTAAGAACTGTGGGAAAAGCCCCAATATTCCCTTTCAAGGACACGTCCCCCCCACCCCCGCAATGAAATCACTTCCTCTCACCAGGCCTCACCTTATAAGGGTCGCACCCCCTCCCAATGCACCATGTAGAAGATCCCAATATTTCCTTCAAAGACACACCCCCATGACATCACTTCCTCCCACCAGGCCCCTCCTCCTAAAGATTCCAACGCCCCCAGTAGCACCATGGCCAAAGTCCTAAAATCTCCTTCAAGAACACACTTCCCTATGACCTCACTTCCTCCCACCAGGCCCCTCCCCCTAAATATTCCCTCCCTCCGGCACCATGATCAGGTCCTACTATCCCACCAATGCCACGCCCCCATGACCTCACGTCCTTCCACCAGGCCCTGCTCTCTGAGTGCTCCATCTCTCACTACAGGACCATAACCAAGTCTTACCATCCCTCTATGACCACGCCCCATGACATCACTTCCTCCCAGCAGGCCCTGCCCCCTAAAGGCTCCACCCCCTCCCACCTTAAAGAGATGAGCGTGGATTTTCCAGATTCCCATCCGAGCCCGCACGGTTCCTAGTGGGCTCGAGACACAGCCGGTGGCGCCTCTGTGGTCCGCGACAACCTGGCTTCCCAAGGAGGAGGAGGCTGCTGGGGACCCGGACCTGCAGGGGACGGAATCTCCCTTGATGCCCGGCCTCTGCTTGAACTTGGGATTCTTCCTGACTCAGCCTCCTCCGGGCGTGCTGGGATGACGGGTGTGGGCCGCCACCTCGGGCTAAGCGACGTATGTCTCGTGCCAGCGAAATGTTATCCCTGTAGAATTGAGTTATCAGGCAGACACACAAAAATTCATATGTGTATAAAATATAACAGACCCATGAAACGTTATTCAACACAATTGCGTTACACGTGTATGCACATATAAGATATTTCATTTCAATGAAATGTTCCTGTAGTAGAATGGGTCCTCATATACACATACAAATTCATGCATGTACATAGAATTTGGTATCAATGAAATGTTGTTGGGATGTAATTGTACATCATACCACATGCATACGAATTTTTGTGAGTGTATTGCGTGGGTGACTTGTTACTGGAGTAGGATTGGTTTATAATAGATGCATGTAAATTTCTATACATATCAGAGGTGAAGTGACTTCGTGGCTGTGCTGAGCTGGGAATGTGCCTCAGAATGGGGGCCCTGCACCCCCACACTGACACCAGATGTCTCCTGATGTCACGTCCTTCCAGGCCTCACATGGTTTCCACCACCGGAACCAACTTGGGACCTACCACGGTCTCTCCACGGGGACCACCCCGTCTCCTGTCCATCCACGTCTCCACCTGCCACGCCCACAGTGACCCACACTGCCTGGGAACTGGATATGCCAGCCATGCTGCACAATCTCGTGTGCATTATTTTTCCACTTTTACTCCGAGTAGACACAAAATTATGCAAAATCAACTTGCTATCTAATCTGAATATCAGTTGCTTGCCAAAAAAAGAAATTGTTTGAACACTTGTGGGGAGGAAGTGGGTTTATTTGCACAACGCTGCTCATCCTGCCAGGCTGTCATGGAAGATTCCTTCTTGGGATCTGTGTCTCCGGGCCTGGGGGGCAGCCATATGCAATCTCTAGGTGTGGGTAGCAGGTGCACAGAGCACCCTGACTGCCACCCAGTCCTGCAGCTGGGAGTCCCAGGGCCATGTCCAGGGCAGGTGGCCTCCGGGGTCACAGATGATGACTTCTTACGGCGTCCGCATGGGGTGGAAGGGAGGGGGGACTGCCTGGGGTCTCTGATAAGGACTTTCGCAACTCCCAAAGCCACCTCGTGTCCCTGGGTTGGATTTGCTTGTGTCCGTGACAAGACACGAGGCCTCTGGCCACCAGGCATTGACGTCACAGGACACAGCTGGTGTGTGCCGAGCCATTCAGGACACTGGGTATGACCTTGAGCAAAAAGGACACCTCCTTGGGAAGAGGGTGACCCCAAGGATCTGGCTGACGAGACCAGGGGCCTGGATGGTGGCTGTCACAGTGTCTACACAGCCTGTCCAAGTGTGACTGCGTCAATGCTGGGAGGCTGAGACAGGAGGGTCTCTAGGGCAAGCCAGGGCTTATTCACCTTGGCAAGAATTGGCCTCCACTAAAAAAATAAATAAAAATAAACAAAAAATAAAAACAGAAAACCAGGCTCAGGTAGCTCCAGGTGAGGGCCCTGAGTTCGAATCTCAGGAACAAAGCTGTGAAACAGAAAAACAGAAAGAAATAGCATGGAGAAAATTCAACCGTAGAGTATATTTAAAAGCTGGGTGTGTCCACTGTGCACAGTGAGCCAGCTGCAGGGAGGCACCCGGACCAGGGCGGCACCTTAACAAGAGCAGGTGTGCTGCCTTGCAAGTGTTGTCTATACCTCCGTCTCCCAGAGCGCCAGGACGACAGGTGCGCACTACCGCTCATCAGCATGGAACACAGGACGCATCCGCCTCGTTAAATGCCACCGATCCCAGCACCAGCCCCGCGGACACAAAGCCTTGGGTGCGAGTGTCCCACAGCACCACGTTATCCAGGCACGGTGGCACGGGCCCATCATCCCAGCACTCGGGAGGCTGAGACAGGAGGATCGCACCTTCCAGCCCAGCATAGAGAGCTACAGCCGGTTCATGACGGATGCGTTGGAGAGCCAGGCCCAAGGTGGCTGTCACAAAACTGGATTTTTTTTTTCACGGCCGTGGAGAAAAAGGGAAACGTGTTCATGGTTTCTGTTTTCCCCAGGAGCGAATCCTGCCACTGCATTGATGCTTCGTGGCCATGTTGACCTGAGTCGAGGAAGACGCCCCCAGCAGTGCCACGTCCAATGACGCGCCCAACGAGGAGGTCACGCCTTGTGGTCACCAGCTGCCCTTCCGTGGGACGGCGCTGGGCAGCGGCTGTCACCAGATTTTTTTAAAAATCACACTTTATAATGACACTAAAGTCCATCTGCCTGGAAGTGACATAATCGTGAGAACATATGTGTCCTGTGTCAGTTAGGGACAGCAGATGAATGAATTATGCCCAGATCTAATGCACGCGATCAGTGCTGGCGGAGGAGGGAGGGTCCCAGCTTCACGAGTGGGCTGATCTGCAGATGGGCTCAAAGTCGGATCGCTGGTGGACACGCTAACTGGCTCCCACGGCATAGAAAACGGACAGGCTGTGTTGTGCTTCTAATTTAGAAGAGTTGCTCCACAGTTGTCCAATTGCAAGACAGGATATCATGGTGAAAGGGCATGATGGGAAACAGCAGCCCACCTCATGGTGGTCAGGAGGGAGAATTCAGCGCAAGGACGCACCCTTCTTCCAGGTCCGGTGACCAGGAGCCCATCTTCTACCAGGCCCCACAGTCTCACAGCCCAGTCAGCCATGATGAACCCACCATGGAGGATGGATCCCCGGATGAGCACAGCGCCCCCTGGAGGCCGGGCACCTTCCACATGCAGGGGATATTGGGAAAGGACATTATATATCTAAACCCTAGCCCCATACAGTACATTTTGTCCTTTCTTGGAACATCAGGTCTCCCATTAAATCCTGCAATTCTCTCTAATTTGTTGAACCACAGAGTTCAGCACGAGGTCAACAGGACTCCATGACGATCCATCGTGAAACAGCCTCTTTTTCGAAGATGCCCTGGCGAGACGGCCCGGAGGGTGACAGTGGATAATTACCCATGGAATGAGGGTCAGGCCAGAGGAAACAGGAGGCTAATGTGGGTTTATTTCCTCTCCTGCGGACAGGCACTGAGGCAACCCAGCATATAGAATGCCACGTGACCTCCCAAGTTCACAGGGAACAGCAAAACTGAGCGACACACATTGAAACCAGGAATTGCATCCGTGTTGCTTGAGTTCTTTCCCTTGCTTTCATTTATTTATTTATTTATTTGTTTGTTTATATTTGTAGACCTGGGGACAGAGCCCAGGACCTTTGCACTGAACTACATCCCCAGCCCTGACATCTGCTTTTCAAAAGCTGACAGCCTGTTTTACCCACAGCATTCAGGAATGTGGCCGGGACACTGGCGTGGGCCGAGTACACCCATCAGGTGTGCTCACCACACACCTGTCCCGTCACGCGTTCTACCGGGTGTGTGCAACCTGGAACTGGCTGTTTCTTTTCTCTTGATTTTCTTTTAATGTCATAATTAGGAACATAGGTGTTTAACGGGGACACAAATTCTGAGAAAACCAGTTGAAAGTCACGGAGACGCTGTAGGTGTGTAAAGGACACTGTACCCATGACCCTTTATTTCCCCTTAGTTTTGCGACGATCCCAGCACAATCGGGGCATACAGACAAGGTCTTTCTCCTCCATTTTTGCAATCTGTAGTTCTGGGATTAACTTCACAATTTTTTAAAAAATTAAAGATTTGCTTACTGACGTCAGATGTGCAAACCCAGCAAGGATTCGTGGCCTGACATTTCTGGAGAGCTTCACAGGAATATTCCATCCACTCGAATCGAGCTCAGTCTCACCACATTGGAAGCGATTAAGAGCTGTCAGAGTCGGCACAGGACTGGGAGTGCTCAGGAGGGCACTTATTAGGAACCCGAATTTCTCTCCTAACGAAGCAAATTATGCAAATATGGAAAAATGAGAGAGCAAGAGGTCTCGAATATGCCAAAATCCTGATTGCAGCAATATTCATTCGGAACATGGCAAAGAGACCTCTCCAAGGTTCAGCGTGTCAGGCACAATGAGCCCAAATGTATTTTAAAATCATTTTTCATTCTGTGTGGCCCTTACCTCTATCTGATCAGGCCTTTTTAATACAACGTCATCTGTTTATTCCTTCATTCACGGCCAGCTCTTCCGAGCGGGTGTCTGAGTCTTCTTCGTGGCCCCCCTTTCTCAGAGCCCAGCCCCTGGAAGAGCTACATGAAGGCTTGGAAACAGATCTACTACATATAACATCCTTGTGGTCTGCCGCTATATTAATGTTTCCATCCCTGTGGCAGATACTTAGGAAGAACAGAAGAGCACAGGTTCGAATGGGCCCATGGTTTCAGAGGACTCGGTCCATGGCAGGGTCGTCATGGTGGGAGTGTTGTGGGGGGGACAGGTGCTCACCCCACAGAGGATAAGAACACACACTTCCAGGTCCTGTCCCGAGAGACCCACCTGCCACCAGGTCCCAGCTCCTCACGGGCCAGTCGGCCATGATGCACCGGCCATGGAGGATGGATCCCTGGATTGGCACAGCGCCCCCTGGCGGCCAGGAGCCTTCCACACACAGGAGATTTTGGGGGTGTAGGGGAGATTTTATGTCCCAAGCATAATGAGAGTGGAGGTCGGTCTTGGCTTGTGGTTTTGGGGGGCTCAGTCCATGGAGGGCCAGCCCCAAGGTGGCAGCATCTCAGCGGAAGGGCCTAGCAGAGGACAGCACCACATCCCAGGTCAACCACACGGCAGAGAGGGAGAAAAGTGGACAGGGAGAAGACGGGGGCCAAAGACCAGGTAGGTGTATTCCCCAAGCGCATGACCTCTATGACCCCCCCCCCCAGGTGCCTTAATAACCCCTTAGGGGGCTGGGAAGCCAACTGACTCTATGGCACTAGCTGACTTATCCCTACAAAAGCAGAGCTTACCCAGGCACAAAGTACAGCCAACCACATTGTGTGTTCTCAGAGTCCCCCCTCGCCCTGTGACAACTGTGCCCAATGTCCTGTAGAGACTCCAGGTGGAGGAAGCCGGGACACTGTGACCCAGGATGGCCTCATCTCAAGATCTTTCCTCTAGTGGCATCTGCAGAGAGTCTCTTTGCCAACATCTGACCCATGACTGTTAGACCCTGCTGCTCCCTCAGGCTGGCAGTGGGGAGGCCAGCCTGCCTCTGTTCTGTCCTAGGAGCGCAGGCAGCCCCGGCTCACTGCAGCGCACTTCACCCCAGCGCCACTTCCCTCCTCTGCCTCCATCTTCATCTGGCTTCTCCTCTGGGTCAGCCTGTACTTATTAGGACACTGTCACCGGATTCAGGGCCACTGTGACCCAACGTGGCCCCATCTCAAGACCCTGCACGTTGTGATGTCTGCAGGGACCCTGCTGCCCAATCAGATCCCATTCCCAAGTTCTGGAGGCAAAAACACACCCTTCCAGGTCACCACCCAGTGACCTATGTCCATGCACAAGTCCTTGAAATTCAAATACAAACACGATTTTTGCAAAAAGAAGTGACCTGGTGACACCTGCTTACCACTGATTTCTAATGGCAGAGGTCAACCACAAACCTGAAGGCTTGAGTCAGGTGTGCAGCAGGAGAACTCTCAGCATATAAGGCAGACTGAGACGAGTGGTGAACCTGTGATCCTAGGGACAGGGGCGACTGAGGCAGGAGGATCCCCCCGTGTGAACCTCACTTGAGCAGTTTCACAAAGTAGTAAGACTTTGTCTCCAAATATTAAATAAGTAAAAAGGACTGGGCTCAGTGTGAAAGCCCTGTGCTCCACCCTTAGTAGCGTAAGATAAATAAAGTGGACCTGTGGGTTACTAGTAACCAAGCCAGCAGCAGAAATTCCATTGCCCCTGGGCAGAAATTAATCTAAAGGCTGCATTGGCAGGGTAGCCCACACCCTCTTGGGTTTCATGGGTTCATGTTTCCGGCTGGGGCATCAAGTGGTTTATTCAATTTTGCTGTTTCTTTTTTCTTTAATAAAATCTCCAAACGTCTGTCAGAGGTAATAAATTTCCTCTCTCGTGTAATATCCGCCAGCCTCTTATCTTGAAAAGGAGGTTCCTCACTTCAGGCGTTGAAAACCACAGCCAAGGTGGGTGAACGCGAACCAGGAAGGCGGAGAGCAGAGATAACCGGGTGGGCGAGCTCCCACGTGTGAAATCGGGGAAGAGAGAAAACTGAAAACTTCCACTCTGATCAGAACAGGAACAGAAAAAAGACGGGTGTGTTGTAAGGAGCGCCCAGAGGACCCGAAAGTAGGCGTAAGCATGGCTGAGCCCAGGTGGGAGCTTCCCAACCCTGACAAAAAGAAACAGGTTGTGGGGTTGGAGGAATGGCTCAGCGGTTAAAGCGCTTACGCAAGTGCTAAGCCAAGCGCTAAGTACCCGAGTTTGATTCCCCAGCACCACATAAGCTGGGCGTGGTGGCACACGCCTGTAATACTAGCACTCGGGAGGCTGAGATAGGAGCCTGGGCTCTTAAGTGAATTCAGGACCAGCCTGGACCACAGAGAGAGACCCTGTCTCAAAAAAAAAAAAAAACAGGTTTCGCCCGAGTCCCTCTCATAACTAATAATAAAAATTCCTGACATCCACAAGGTTTATTTTGGTTGAAAGTTCCAGAAGTTTCAGTCCATGGTAGGACTGGACGCTAGACAGGGACATCATGGCGGAAGGGGATAACTTCATGGCAGAAGGGACCGGAACGTCAGGGCGGAAGAGGAGGGGAAACTGGCGGAGGCGACGCCAACATTATGGCAGACGGGAACATAGCAGAAGGGGAAGGGAAACAGGCGGAAGAGGCCAGAACGTCATGGCGGAAAAGGTGGGGAAACTGGCGGAGGGGGTGCCAACATCATGGCGGAAAGCAACATAGCAGAAGGGGAGGGGAAACGGGCGGAAGAGGCCAGAACGTCATGGCAGAAGGTTAGGGGGAATGGCGGAAGAGGAAAGGGAATGGCGGAAGGGGCGGGATAAATAGCAAAAGAGGTGGGCCAGCTGGCGGAAATGGACTTAACGTCATAACGGAACGTTAGGCGGAATGGCGGAAGGGGAAAGGGAATGGCGGAAGAGGCTAGAACGTCATGAAGGATGGGGGAATGACGTAAAATGAGGGAAAATAGCAGAAGGAGGGGAAATGGCGAAAGGGACTAAATACCATAGCAGAAAGCGCAAAGAGAATGGCGGAAGGGGTAGGAACCTTATGGCGGAAGAAGTGGAGGGGAAATGACGGCAAAGGAGAGGAAACTGGCGGAAGATGCCAGAATGTCATGGCGGAAGTGGAGGCGAAATTGGTGGAAAAGAAGGAGAAACAGGCGGAAGAGGAGAAACTGGCGGAAAAGGCCAGAAGGTCATAGCGGAAAGCGGAAAGGGAATGGCGGAAGAGAGCAGGGAAGGGCGAAAAAGGAGGGGGAAATGGCAGAAGAGGTTGGAAAACCGGAGGAAGAGGCCACAACATCATGGCGGAAGGGGTGGGGCTAAAGGCGGAAATGGAGGGGAAAGTGGCGGAAGAGGCCAGAACGTCATAACAGAAAGGGAAGCGAAAAATGGCGGAAGGGGGGGGAGGAGAGAAATACCGGAAGTGGCGCGTAAACGGGCGGAAGAGGCCGTAACTTCATGGGGAAAGGGGACGATGTTGAGTTGGATTTGTGGCAACCTGGCTCCTACTGTAATATTTTAAAATGTAATCACTCTGTTTCTGTCGTGTATTCACATTTGCATGAAGGTGCGCGTGTGTGCACGTGCTATGAAAGGGCCAGCACGGGCCCTTCCCGCTGCGCTCCGTCCCCAGCCTGTTTTTACTTCTCACTTTGGGTCTGGGCTTCTAAGCTTGCTACCTGCCTGCCTCAGCCTCCGCGCGCGGATACGCCAGTCCGGGGCGCAGCCTGGGCTGCCGCGGGCCAGTCCACTCCGTGACCACGAAATACCACGGCGGCCTGTGGCTATAAAGACCGCACCTGCCCTCCCGGCACACCCGGGGTGGGTACCCTCTGGGGGCCACGCCCGCCCTGCCCCTAGCCGCACGGCGCACACCTGGGCCACCAGCGCGCTGGGATGCTGAGGCAGGAGGATTGCTGGTACTACCCCACCTGGTCAAGTCGGGCACACCCCGATTCACAATGAAAATGTGAACGAGGGCCCTGGGGCCACACATGGACGGACACACAGACACACTCGCTTGTGACACTGGCGAGCAGCCGGGTCGACGCCGAAGGTCCGGGACAGCTGAGGCAGGAAGCGTCTTCGTCGCCCTGGAACCTGTGGGGACAGCTCGTCCGGGGGGCCAGCTGGGTCCCTCAGTCCTGGCCTCGGAGCGGGGACAGGACGGATCCGGGCCGTGTGACGCCACCAGAGGCTGTGCTTATGTTTTTCCACAGACCTTGGGTGACCCCTACTGGAGGAATCAGGGGCGCACAGTGCAGCACCCCGAAGCAAGCAGCGAGGCGACCCAAGCCCGGCGGGAACACGGGGCCTGAGGTTCATGACCACGCGGGGGACAACGGCTTCTTGATCGGTTCACGTTCCCTGGTCCCCCTGTGCCTCCGGGCCCCGTGTGTGACTAGCATGAACCCACGCGTGGAGGTTGGATCCCCGGATGAGCGCAGCGTCAGGGACTTTTCATACACAGGGAACTTTGAGGGGAAATTCCAGATGTAACCCCTAACACCAGTGTAGCATACACACACACGGGGGTGGGGCGGAGCTTCGTGGGACACAGGGCTAGCCTGTGGCATGCTGGGATAGCTGCAGCCGCGGGTCTACATGACCCAAGGACCATGCAGGGCCAGCCCAACCTGCAGCAGGAGAATTCCGAGTTCGAGCCCAGCCTGAGCATCTCCGCGTCTTGCCGAGACCCTGCGTGTCAGAACTAGGCCGCGCGCGGGCCGGGTATCGCGCTCACAGAGAGGCTCCTGCTTCCGTCCCCAGCAAAAAACAAATAGAAAAGAACCCACAGATGGATGGAAGCGGAAACCCGCGGCTCAGAGGCTGAGACGGTCACCACGCGGCCGTGGACACGAGCCCTGGCCGTCACACGGGACACGCAGCGGGCCTCCGCCTAGCGGGCTGCGGTGACAGGCCCCGCGCGGCCCAATTCCGGGTGGGTTTCGCAGAGCGGGCGTCCCGGTGTGGGCGTGGCCGCGGCTCGCTCGCCCCCTGGTGCCCGGCTCCCACCTGGTGTCCCTGTTTCTTTGGTTTTTTATCTGGGGCCGGGTTCTGGCTGAGTGGCTCAGGCCGGTGTAAGCCGGATCTCCCTGCCCCGGCCTCTCGCAGGGCCCGGATGACAGGGGCATATGTTTTCTGTATTGAAATTATAAGGCTCTGGGAATTCGGGGTGCCTTTCACACCCCGAGTCCTGCTGCTTGGATCTGGCATTTGAATTACACCCGGCGACTTTGGGGTAGGTCACCCAGCTGGACAGGTGAAGGGTTCGAATCCTGCGCGTCCACGGGGCAGATACCGGGTGCCCCTAGGGCCTGCCTGCTGCGGGTATATGCAGGCCAGGAAAAGGAGCGGAACCCCGGACCTCTGCCGCCCCCAGCCCTCCCTGCAGGCTGGGAGGCTGAGGCAAGAAGATTGCCAAGTTCCAACCCTGGTGGGCAAAGTGGCGAGACCCGCCCCAAATCCCAACTGCTCGGGCTGGGGGTGCAGGTGCTGCCAGGATGGAGGGGGACTCGTGGTCCCCGGGTGGGCCAGTCACCTGGGCCGGAAACCCTAGTGCCTCAGCCTAGAAACGAAAACTGTTTCGAGCTCGTCCTCATGTTTTGGGGGTCCAGCACCTCCACCACCCCCACACCCGGGTCCCCGGGGCACCTTCTCAGGGTCATGTCTCTCGCTCCCCACCCACAGCTCCAGGCTGGGTCTTTGGCCAGAAACTGCAGCCCATGGCCGCCCTCGTGGCCTGGGGAATTGGGGAACCCCACCATCGAGACCCCACACCAATCCCCTCCAAGGGCCCCATAGGGATCTCAGTGTGGATCTGCATGCCGGCATGGGGTCCCCGCGACCGCCTACTCCAACACCCGGGCCCGGGCACACGTCACCGCAGCCGGCGGCCGTCCCCACCCACCGTCGCCCACACAGGGACCCCGAGGCCGCCCCTAGGAGCCCACTCCCTTTCTGTGGGACCACTGGGGTCCAGGCCAGGGCGCCGTGACAGGGGCGCCGCCGTGCCCCAAAGGATTCTCTGGGGAGCTGTGCCGTGAGCTCCAGGGTGGACAGCAGCTTCTCCGGGTCCCCCGGCCACCTGCCAGGAGCCCCCGCCAGGCCTGAGCGACAAGCGCAAGTGTCCTGGGGACCCTCAGCTATGCCCGGTCGACCCCGATGGGCGACTACAGCCCCGGGACCCTGGGTTAGTTGGTGCTTGCTGGCGCATGTCCCCAAATGATTGAAAATGGTGACCACATCTGCAATACGTCAGACAGGGGTCGTGGTGGGCCAGGGCTGAGAGCGCCAGTTGACCATTCACACGGCCCTGGGTTCGAATCCCAGGCATGACATGAGAAACTAGCTGGACACAGACATCTACCAAGACGGATATTGGCATGAATGGATGACACACAGCTCAGAGAACAGAAACTGTGTGCGCCAGGTGCGCAGTGAGGGAGGGTGAGGCAGGATTGCCCCGAACTGGAGGCCAGGTCAGTCGGCAGAGCTAAAGCCTGCGTCCACAAGCCAACCGAGCCCACACGGCGGACGTCAGGGCGCCCGTGACTCGGGCTGGAGGCAGGTCCGGGCAGATTCCCTAGCTGCTTGCCAAGATGGCGTCGTACACGTGGCCAGTCCTCTGGCAGCGGACATGGCGGAACCCAGCTGCGGCGAGGAGGCGGCGGTACTGGGCCACCGTGCGCTCCCGACCCTGGCTCTGAAGGGCCATGTTGAGGGACAGCAGCAGCGTGGGCAGCGGACCACGGCCGTCTTCTTCCAGAATGCTCTCCACCACCAGGACGCCGCCCCCTGCCAGAAGACGAGATGGGCGCGGTCCCAGGGGGTCCCCCAAGCATGCCAGGCCTGACCCCGGCCCCCCACACACACACAGACGCAGACCCAGCTCCCCCCAGCACCTACCCGGCGTGCAGGCCTGGCGGATCCTGGTCAGCAGCTGCTGGCACGTCTCGTCGGCCCAGTCGTGCAGGACGCGGGCCAGGATGTACAGGTCCGCCGCGGGAAGGGGGTCGCGGAAGAAATCCCCTGCCATGCAGATTGGGTGGGCACACGGTCGGGGCGGGACAGGCCCAGCCAGGGGGGAACGTCCCGGGCCCACTACCTCCCTCCCCCGGGACCCAGACACCCAAAAGCAAGGCCTAGGTTGGCTGCCACCCGGCACGCCGGGAGGCTGAGGCAGGAGGAGCCCTCACCCAGCTCTGACCTGTGGACAGCAGCAAGACCCTGTCTCAAAATTAAAAAACGGACGGGGGTCGTCGCTCAGTGCAAAGGCCCTGGGTTCAATCCTACTGGGTATTGAAAAATAAACAGTGACTTTTGGGGGAAAAACAAAATTTGGGGCCGTGTTAAATCTTGCAATGGGTCAATGTTGATTTCTGTTCTTTATGCGCAATATTGGTTGAGGAACTGGTCTGACTGGGGGTGGGAGGAATTTGATAATATAAGAAATTACTTTGATACAGCTGGGAGACGCACGGATATCACGGTCCACAGCCACTTACAAACGGACCAGCGTCCCACCCGGCACTTTTATTCTAAAACATGATGAAAAAAATCACAGTCGTCGAGTGTGGGCCTGGCAAAAGACACCGTCAAGGTCCTGGGGTATTGGAGCCCAGGTCCAAATCCGGGTGGCTCAAAGCAACAAGAAAGGGCGTCCTGTCCCCAAGACAGAGCCCAGGGGCCCAGATGTCCCCAGGGATAGGTCCCCCCAGGCTCTAGGGAGGGTCCTTCCCACCTCTGCCGCCACTGGGGCCTGCAGCCCCAGACTTATGCTCTGAACATGATCTCACGCAAACCTGCCAGCTCTGCCTGTCTGTCCGCCTGCGTGTCTGGGTCCCAAGTCCCCTCTCCTAATAAAGCCAACATTCACTGGGACTTGAACCCACTCTAATGCCAGACACATCTGTCGCTAGTCATCAGATAGTGGAGAGTTGGCCGCGGGGAGAATGCC
Organism: Ctenodactylus gundi; assembly: GCA_004027205.1. Classification (NCBI taxonomy): domain Eukaryota; kingdom Metazoa; phylum Chordata; class Mammalia; order Rodentia; family Ctenodactylidae; genus Ctenodactylus; species Ctenodactylus gundi. Next base: position 23,219 of record PVKB01006911.1, on the reverse strand, counting down.
GTGCCAATGCCCCGTGGTACCCACACCCGGAGCCTCTGCCATCCCTGGGATGGTTCCGAAGGCCCCACGGAGCTCCACCTTCACGAAAGCTGATCTGTTCTTCCGGCCCCAGAGGGAAGTGGGTCCTGGCCATCTGTACGACCTCCGGAAGCTCAAATATGATGACGCGGCTGTCCCGGTACGTGGACACGCATTCCCTCGCCAAGGCGCCAGACCCCCCTAGACGTGGGTAGCGGAGACAAGACACGGGGGACACCCATGGGGCGTGGGCCAGGGGCGTGGCTCCCTCCTGCCCTCTTCCCATGCCTGGGTTCTTTTTTGAGCTGAGCTCTGGGTCCCCCAGACTCTTTGGGGAGGCGGACATCACGTCCCACTGACAGCAAGCCACGGACTGAGATGGGCGTTCACCTCCGAGGTCACAGAGAACCGGGAAGGGGGACAGGTCAAAGGCGGTCAGCACAGTCCTCCCGCTCACGCGCCACACCTCCTGCAGGCCACGCATGAACCGCAGCTGCTCGGCCTCCGACCTGCAGGGCAAAACCACACGGGAACAGCTGGCATCCGGCCCTGGGTGGCCACGACCCACCCTGGCCCGCGGGAAACCACGCAGACCAGAACCCGGCCTGAGGCACACGGTTAGAAAGATCACGGTGCACTCATGACGCCGAACACACAGCAGCTCAGAGGAGCTGGGACAGGGAACCGCAATTCCACCCTCAGGACACACGGAGCTCCGGGGAACAGGCAGAGCCATGACCCATTCACGGTAGAAGGGACCCTGTGTGCACAGGAAGAGGAACTCCGATGTCTCCTAAGGAAAAACGGGAGGCGGTGGCCCGACCGGAGCCCGCCCAGAGAGCCACCCAGAGACTGGGAGCTGCGAGCAGGAAGCACACAGGGCAGACGGCACAGCCGTCCTCACAGCTGCTGGGACAAGGGACTTGACCCTCAGAACTCGAATGAGAAGGTGATTAGCTTGGATCATGGTTCCATTCCAGAGAGAACACGCCCCCTCCAGGTGCTCTGGGATAGAAGGTGCCTGGCCCCCAGGGGGCGCTGGGCTCATCCGGGGATCCATCCTCCATGGTGGGTGCATCATGGCTGACTGGGCTGTGCGTGTGGAAGGTGCCTGGCCCCCAGGGGGTGCTGGGCTCATCCGGGGATCCATCCTCCATGGTGGGTGCATCATGGCTGACTGGGCTGTGCGTGTGGAAGGTGCCTGGCCCCCAGGGGGCGCTGTGCTCATCCAGGGATCCATCCTCCATGGTGGGTGCATCCTGGCATAAACTATGGCTTCAAGGGCTTTCGAGTGGACCGACCTGACACAGGTGGGTTCCCAACAGGACCCACACATTGCGGTTGAGATCCCGCGTGCCTCCCCAAAGCCTCGTGTACTCAGAAGTCGCGGTGTATCTGTGATTTGCACCTGCTGTGAGGAGGTGGCATGGTGGGTTGTGGGTGTGTGGTGGGCGGCCAGGGTGAGGCCCAGTCCTGGGTATAAGGCACAGGTAGAAGCCCCCAGCCCCTCTCCTCCTGGAGGCCCCTGACCCGAGACCCTCTGACACTGGGAGCCACCGCGAACCCCTCCCCTGTTGCACAGTGAGAGCGACGTCCCGCGTCCCGGCCACCAGACAGCAGCCCAGACCCAGAATTACCTGTAAATAGCAGAGAACAGGTCGTGGGCGGGGACGCCAAATGCCCTGGTGTACTGGTTCCTGCCTTCCCTGAGGAAAAGAGGCAGAGCTCAGGCCCCCCGCCTGGCAGCACCACCTGGGGTGGCACAGGGCTCTGTTCACTTCCCTCCCTGGGAGGCTAGGTCAGGAGGATCGCCGCTCCATGCCTAGCCTGGCCAGCTTAGCGAGACCTGGTGTGGATCTAGATCCATCGTGAAGGATTTGGGGCGCGGCTCAGTGACAGTGTGGAAGGTTCGGGTTCGATCCCCCAGGATGTCAGGAATGGACGGATGGCCGGATAGACAGACACAGAAACACAGGTGAACGCATACGTGGGCACGTAGTATCTGTGTGTCAATGTCTCTGTGTGTCCGTCCTGTGTCTCCTGCCTGTCCATTCATCCATCCAGTCTCTGCCGGTCACAGTGAGAGCTGTTTCCCTCCCAGCCCAGAGACGCTGCTGCCCGGCGTCCTGCAGCACAGCACAGCCGGCCGCCCCGCGGGCATGCGCCGGCTCCCTGGCACCCTAGATCCACACTCCCGTGTTTCCCGTCTCCATCCACCACTCCTAGGGATGGGCATGAAGGGAACTCGGTTGGTCTACACTGCCTGGCTCTAACTTGTGGCCCTGGATGTCCGATCCCCGCGCCGACAGGCATCTCGGGCTTCAATCCTGGGCACCCGCCCCGGCGGGTCCACGAGCCCCACGCACCTGACAGCGTCGGCCAGGTGGGCCCAGCAACGGTAGGTGGTGCCCGCCAGGTAGAGCAGCATCTGGCGCTGGGACGTGGGGCTGCGGCTAGCCAGGTACATGCCAGACAGCTCCGTGTTCCTGTACACGGCTGTGGAGACACAGCGGGCCGGTCATCCCGGGAGGCCGAGGCAGGGGGATCTCAAGTTTGAACGCGGCCCAGGAAACATGCCACTGTCGTGCGACCCCGACTCAAAAATGGGGCTGAGCACGTGGAATCCCGGAAGGAGAACCAGAGATGGATGCGGGTGGGGGCAGAGGGCCGCGCGCCACCGCTCACCCGTCCCCGAGGTGGCCTCGGCCGTGAGAAGGCCCAGAGCCACGCAGGCGTCCAGCAGCGTGGCCGTGTGGTCGGCGTGGCAGCCCAGGCGAGCAGCCACGGCGCCTGAGGCCAGCGGCTCCGGGGACTCGGCCAGGGCATCGAACACGCCCAGCTCACAGGCAGCGAAGAGGACCTGCAGGGGGCACAGGGGACAGGGGAGGCAGACAGAGTCACCCCGACCCACCGGAGGGACGCCCAGCCCCGGCCTCCAAGAAAAACACGCACACTGATATGTAAACTTGAAAGGGCTCAGATCAGGGGACAACCCGCTTCACAGCCACAGGCGCATACAGGGCGTGGGCTTTACTATCCGTAAGGGATCCCACTCGGGGCCTCCTCTCACAGTCACGGGTGCTCAGGTCCTTAATGTCAAGGGGCCCCAGGGCCTTCACACGCCCTCCTACGAAATGCGAATGCCCCACGAACAACCTGCAGGACGCACACAGGTGTGCCCTGCTGTGAGCTTTCTAAAATATCATTTTCAGCCTTTACCTGGGGATTTCCGCCGGGACTCAGGCCCCAGACTGCCAAGCCTGTGCCCCGAAACCGCACAGAAGTGGCCGCCCTGGGAGCCCCAGGAGCAGCAGAGCCAGGCAGGTCCCTCTCTGACAGCCCCAGGGGGCTCAGGGTCCCGCGTCTGCAAACACATGTGCAGGATTTCTCCGTAAACACACGTGTGTGAGACCTCATGGGGAACCGGGCTCTCAGCAGAGGCCCTGAGGGCTCTGGGGATCCCCGGCCCAGCCCCGAGCCCCAGCCCCGGCCCCACGCTGCCCCTACCTGGGACACCATGAAGCCGTTCGCGTACTGGGTCAGCAGCTGGAACCCAGGGTCCATGTCGACGTGGCCGGCTGTGTGTCTGCCCTGCTGCAAGGACCCCCAGTCAGCGACCCCGCTGGGGCCCGTCCACACCCCGGCACTGCTGCCGAACACCCCTGCAGGCTGCCCACTCCAGGAAGGGCCACCAGGGGACTCAGAGGGTGACCCCTGTGCCCCATGTCCCTGCTCAGCCCTCCCAGAGCCCGCATGCACCCACCAGTGCCATCCCCGAGCACCTGCCTGCTGGACACTGACCGCAGGGCACCACACGGATGCTTCTTAGCCGGGATTATCCCCTCTGGGCATGACGCCGGCCTTGGTCACCCTCCAGCCGTGGCCCTGGGGGAACTCACGTGAGACATCATCACCACAGCCAGCAGGGGTTTAAGACCATGTGGTCCGCCCCCTCCCGGGCCTGGAGAGCCGGGGCCACGCACGAGTGCAGAACTTCATCTCCAAGGAGCAGGGGTCTCTCGGGGAAATGGCACCTGGCAGGCGCACGGGCGCGGGGCCCCGCAGGCAGAGAAGCGGGGCGGGGCAGAGCCGGGATCTGACCCCGGGCCTTTCCACTGTCCTACATCCTCAGCCAATTCCCTGACAGGTGATTCTCAGTCCCGCTAAGGTATTAAGCGCACAGGCAGAGGCGCGAGCTGCGATCCTCCTGCCTCAGCCTCTAATACAGCGGGCAGCATGGGCCCAGCTCAAGGTGGAGGTTTCCAGAGACATCTGTTGGGAGCAACACAGCTGCGCGGGGACTCAGCAGGGGCACCCAATCGTCTTAGGGCTCGGAGCCAGCGACCCCGTTTGGACTCTGATGTCACCCAACCGGAAGCCAAAGTAGGAGGAGCGTCTCAGCAGCTCCGGGCCGGAGGGCCAGGTCCCCAAGGCACATCTGCCTGATTACACTGGCACCAGTCCTTGGGGAGGGCAAACGCGACAGGCGGATTCTCGGAGATCTTCAGAGAACGCGAGGACCTAAGATACAGACAGAGCCGTGAGCCGGCCAAGGGGACGCACTCGTCACAGCCTGGAGGTTAAGCCGGGCAAACCGGATCTGCGCTGGGGGCGCCCGCGTAGGCTGCACCCGGGGTCTGCCCTGAGGATGGACGTCAGTGGAGGGCGTCAGTCCCCAGCAGGGTCCCTGCTTCTTGCCAGAAGGCGTCACATGCCCGCAGTCACAAAGGGGGACGCCAGTGTCACAGAAGCTGCCCAGGTCACCGGCTGTGCTGGGCACCTGGAAGGCCGCGTGTTGGGAATTTGGGTCAATTACAGCAGTTAGTTCATAGTTTTCCTGTGTGGTCTGTGAGTGGGGCCTGGTTAGATGGGGTGGAGCTCTAGGGCGCGGGCTGGAAGGGGACACACTCTACCCACAACCTGGCCTTCTGTCCACTACGCCGTGGAAAACTTCCTTCCGTCTCCGCCCCTGTCCTGGGCTCCCACTGCTGTCCACCAGCTATAAACTCACTGTCCCATCCTGGCTCTGGGGGCCACGACCCACGTCCCTTCGTTAGGCGTCCTCTGGTACCTGCCACGCTAGGCTCACCGTGGCCACTGGGCTGTGAGGAGCTGGGCCTGGCGGCCGGTGGCTCCCTGGGGACAACGGGACCTGGAAAGGAAGGAGAGACCTGGAGAAGGCCGGATGGAGCTCCCTGAGGAGGCCTTCGTGGGAGCTCCACCTGGGGACACCCGGGTCTCAGAGTACTGGGCTCCAGGGTGGACGAGGACATGTCCCTGTTGTATCACACCTGCAGTGTGTGACCACTGCTCAAGGCAGCCGCAGTACATTGACACACACACAGTGACTAGTGTGTGAACGTGAAGGTCTGCAGGGAATTAAAACAAGTGACTGAAAACACGCAGGCACCCCACAACACAGATGAGATCCCCCAATTCGAGGGAACCCCAAGACGGTGCGCTGAGCCCGCCGGACGGTCCCGGCGATGGCCACGACGCCCTGCGGGGAAGCGGCATCCCGGCAGCCCTGGCTCTGTGGGCATCACAGACAGGGACACGAGGCAGCCGGGCCCAGCTCTGGCCCCACAGGGTCACGCGCTGCGGACCCCCGCAGCCACTCGCCAACCAGGTCGCACCACACGGCTCTGCCAGCCTCCTGGCCCTGCTTCTGTACACAGTCCCATGGCCCGGAAAGCCAGAGGGGCACCACGCCAACGGGCCTGTGTCGCAAGGCCCGACTCTGTTGCCAGGCCGGGATGGTCGCGTCTCCCCAGCACCCGCTCCTCGAGCCCTTGCACCCCGCTTGCAGACACCCCCTAGAGTGGTACCCGAGTCCCTCTCCCCACACCTGAGCACCCAGATCATGGGCGCTGCACCCCTGATCACGCCACAGTCCGTGTCACTGGTGTCAGGGTCACACCGACCTGTCCTGCCCTTGCCCCTTGCCAGCCACGTTCTCTCTCCCCACCTTGCACCCAGTCTGCCATCACCCCACATGTGGGCACCTCCCCCCAGGCCCGCCCACCTCCTCCTGGGGGCCACCCACTCGGCCCAGGCTGTGCTCTGGGCTCATGGGACCCTGGCAGCCGCGGGTGGGCCCTGAGCAGCGCAGCCCAAGGATCCTAGACCTGGCACTCAGGGCACAGCACAGCTCGCACCCAGGACTTCAGCTGGCGACCGCAGGAATGAGCCACCCAAAACCGGGCCTCGTGGGGGGCAGGCCCGTCTACCCAGTAGTGCGGGAGGCTGAGGCAGGAGGATCACGAGCTAGCGCCCAGCCTGGGGAACCTGGCAACCCCGCGAACGAGCCCTCTGGCAAAATCAAACACAATGGAGGAGCTGGGGTGGGAACCGGGTGCCAGGCTCCCAGGAGCAAGAGGAGGCTGCCCCGCGCCTCTCCCCGAGGCCCCCACCTGTTCGTGCTGGACACAAACTTCCTGCCTGCCCTGGGATCTGGACCCCCAATAATAGTAAAGGGACAGCCGAGATTCACTGGAAAAAGACTTTATTTCACCATAAAAAGGCAACGTGGAATCCACACCCCCCAGCTTGTCCAGGCGGGACCCCGCAGCCAGCCTCCCACGCACGGCAAAAACCCGCGGGAAAAATAACTTAGGGACACGGCTGCCCGGGAACAGAAACACAGACGCCCACGGAGATGCTGTGCACGGGGCGCTCAGCCTCCTGCCTCTTCCGGCCGAGGGGGCGGGGAGGAGCAGCTGGGCCTCTGTGCGGGACCCCCGGCGCCGCCAACAGCAACAGAACGGCACGGAGACCCGGGCGCGGGCGTGTTCTTCCGGGACGGCACGGGGGCAGCGGGCGCTGCCCTGCACGGCAGCAGGGTGGGAGAACCCAGCACCGGTACCGGTGGCGCCCGGTGCGCCCCGCAGCCACCGCGCCGTGCCGGGAGGGGCGGGCGGCCAGTCCGCGGGGCCGGCATTACCTGCTCCAGGCGCTGCGGTGGCGGCCGGGGGACCGCGGGGAGCGGGAGCGGGAGCGGGAACGGGAACGGTCCCCGCGGCGGCGGTGGCGGCTGTGCTTGCGGCCGGCGCTGGCTCTGCGCTCGCGGCTGCGCTCCCGGCGGGCGCGCGCGTCCGGGCTGGGCGAGCGGCGCGGGGAGCTGTCGGCGCGCCTGCGCGGGGGACTCCCCGCGTCCCTGTGCGCGCGCTTGCGGTGCGCCCGGCGCTCCCGGCGGCGGCGCGGCGGCGTCCCGTCCCCGGTGTCACCATCCTCGTCATCCCCGCGGCTGCCCGGGCGCCGGCTGCGGCTGCGCGCGTGGCGCGCGTCGGGGTCGCTGTCGCCGGCGCCGCCCCGGCCGGGCTCCCGGTTGCACTTGTCCTGCTCGGCGGCGCCGGCGCGGTCCTCGGCCTTGGGCGCCGCCGGGATCTCGGGCGGCGGCGGGGGCGGCGGCGGCGGCGGCGCGTTGTCCGAGATGCAGGCCAGCACGCCGCCCGGGAAGCCGCGCTCGCGCTCCGGGGAGCCGGGACCCCCGCGCCGCTCGCCCGCCCGGGCCGCCCTGTCCGCCGCCTCCTGGGGCGCCAACGCAGCCGCCGCCGCGGGGCCGTTGACGCCGCTGTCCGGGGCCGGGCAGGCGGGCGGCGCGGGGTCGCCGGCGGCCGGGGTCGCGTCGCGGGCGCCGGGCCGCGGCTGCAGCGCGGCGGACACGCTGTGCAGGATGTCCAGCACGGGCCGCAGCAGGTCGGGCCGCGCACGCGCGGCGGGGGCGCCGTCGGCCGGCCGCTTGCCCAGCAGGATGCTGAGCAGGCGCTGCCGCAGCTGCCGCTCCTTGCGCTGCAGGCCGAGGGCGCGCGCCTTCTCCTCCTCCACGCGCCGCAGCTCGGCCTCCTGCAGCCGCCGCCGCTCGTCCTGGCGCTGCTGCCGCGCCCGCTCCTCCTGCCGCTGCTGCGCCTGCAGCCGCGCCGCCTGCGGGGAGCCCGCCGTGAGCGCGCCGCCCGGGCACGGACGCCCCAGCCCTGACGTCTGTCTCCGAGCGGCCCGGCGCGCGGCCTCCGCAGCCCCGCAGGGACGGAGGGCGCCCGCGACTCCAGGGCAGCAGTGTCTCGCAGGACACGCACCCCGAAGGCCGAAGGCGCCCTCCCCGGGGCAGAGGACGGGACCCACGCCTGCGCACACAGCGCCGCGGGGCCAGCTACCCCAACCGCGGGGCCCGGGCCGCGCCCACCTGCCCTTCCGCCCGAAGTCCCCAGTGAGGCTGCGCCAGTCCGACAACCAAGCCCAGCCTGGCCCCGCCCACGTAGCTCGGCGGACTGTAAACACCCCCGGCGTAGACCCACCCACCCCAGGCCTACCTAGCTAGCCCGGCCCACCCGCCTAGCCCCACCCACCGGCCGAGGATTCCCTCCCGCCCCCCTCACCCCGGCCCGCCCGCCCCGCCCCGGCCCGCCCCGCCCCGGCCGGGCACCTTGGCGCGGCTGAGTAGCTCGGCCACCAGGCGGATGGACTGCAGGTTGCGCTGCGCCAGCAGCAGCTTCCGCTCTTCCAGCCGGATCTTCTCCTGCAGCCGCTTCTGCTCCTCCGCCTGCAGCTTCTCCAGCTTGCGCTGGCTGCGCCGCAGCTCGCGGTCCCGCTGCTTCTGCTGCCGCCGCCGCAGCTTCTCCTCGCGCTTGCGCTCCCGCTGCATCTCCACCAGCTCGCGGTGCTTCCTGGGGGCGCAGGGCGCCGTGAGGCCGGGGGCGGGCGGCGCTTCACCGGGGCCAAGCGCGGCCGGGACCCGACCCCCGCCGCCGGCCACGATGGCCGCACAGGCTCCCGCGGCGGCACGGGGCTGGCTCGGGCTGCAGACGCGCCCGCCTCGGCCTCCACAGAGCCCGGGATGGCCACCCGCGGATCCGGGCCGCCTTGCTCGCCGGCTTCTTCTGGAAGTACATTCCTGCGAGTATTTCCGCGGCGGCTCCGTGGGCGCAAAGTCCCTCGCCCCCCGCACGCACCGGAGGCACGATGCGCCAGGCCACAGGGCGCCACCCGGGGAGCGACCTAGCCTCGCTCAGCACCGCGAAGTGACCGGCGCCCCGACGCGCCCTGCCGGCCACACGGACAAGCCCGGGCGGCAGTGCCGCAGCACAGGGCTCGCGGCCGGGGTGTACGACACCGCACCCCCGGTGCAGACAGGCGCGCCCCCGACCCCGGCAAGACCCGCACACGCGGCCACAACCCCCAGGCAGCAGTCGGCCGCGATGACGTCACGGGAGAGTCACGCGCCACCCGCTGGCCCCGGAGCCCGACCCCAGCCCCAAGCCCCCGCCCCGCCCACCGCTTCTCCAGGGGCGCAGAACGCCCCACCTGTCCTCCCGGAGCCCCGCCTCCTCCCCACCTCACCCCGCCCACGTGCATCTTAGAACCCCACCCGCTTCTCCCAGCGCCTTCCCCTAAGCTGTCCTGGAACCCCGCCGACCTCTCCTCCCTGAGTCCCGCCCTCTTCCCCCAGGGCCTTCCCAAGCGGCCCGAGTCCCGCCTCCTCCCCGCCCCATCTCCTCCCAGAGCCCCGCCCCCGCCCCACGGGTCCCCCCTCCATCCCGCCCACCTCTCCTCCTGGCGCCGCGCCTCCTCCGCCTCCTTCTCGCGGCGCTTCTGCTCCTCGCGCTGCCGCTCCAGCTCCTGCAGCTTCTGCCGCTCCAGCTGCCGCTTCTTGATGGATGCGTCACTCAGGTGCTTCGTGGAGTCAAAGGACACCTGCAAGGGCAGCGCCCGCCTTAAAACCACGTCCACCTCCAGCTCCGGTCAGGCGCGCCAGGTGCGAGGACCAGCCGTGCTGCTGGCCGGTCTGAGGCCGGTCACCAAGGGTCCGGGACGCCGCCCCGCCCCTAGCAACGACGTCGTCCCGGGACCCTGAAAGCTGGATCCCGCTGCTGTCCCGTCCCCGTCGTCCCGGGAGGAAGCCTCCCGCCCCCACATAGGAAACCGAGCGGACTGCTCCCGCCATGACTGCCCGCCCGGCCGAGCGGCCCAGGCCGGCACCGCAGCCCCCGGGACGCGGACGCAGGACGGCTCCCAGTTCCGGTTCTGCCTGGGCGACTCAGGCAGGCCCGGGATTTCCACGCGGCGACGCAGGGTGCACAAACGCTCGGTCCCCGTCCGCCACGCCCAGGCCGCGTGCCCGCACCCACCTGGGCTGGGACGCGTCCCCTCGTTTGTCTGGCAGCTGAGCTGCCGGGGTCCCCCGTCCTCTCGGCCCCACCTCGGCGGGCCCAGTTCCATGGGAGACAACGTCCTGTGGGCCGGGGCGTCTGGGAGGCCGCGGGGCGGGGAAGGGCGCCGGCCTCCCTACGGGCTTTGGGCTTTAAAGTCCTAACCCGACTGCACGGCCCCGGCTGTTGCACGGGCACAGGTGGCGGAGGCGGCCCGGGTCTCCAGGTGGGATTCCCAGGCAGGACGCGGCTGCAAATGCAGCAGAGGTCCGGTGCCGGTCCTCCCAGCACCAAAACCCGCAGTCCTGGGGTGCTGGGTCCCCGCCTCAGGGTGCCGACGTGGGCTACCTGCTCTCAGCCACACGTGCCAGGTGGCCTGACGTCCATCAGGCCAGGTGACCCGAAGGACAGCCCGGCCCTGCCGAGCAGAAGGCACAGGGTACGGGGAGATGGGGAGACAGGGAGTTGAGGAGATGGACGGATGGGGGAGGAAAGGGACACAAGGCCACGGGGACACCGGGGACATGGGGTGTTGGCCACGGAGAACAGGGAGACACGGAGAAGGGGCCACAGGGGACGGGGGGACACGGAGACACGGAGACAGGGCCACAAGGGACGGGGCACACGGAGGGACACGGACACGGGAGGTGCCGGCGCGCCGCACCTTGATGTTGCAGGCCACGGCCTTGCCGTCCTCGCCCTTGTGCATGAGCTTCATGCCCCGCAGCGCGCTCATGGCGCGCACGAAGCCGGCGTACTCGCGGTACTGCACGTAGGCCTCGAAGTTGAGGTGGCCGCCGAAGCTGAAGGTGTGGAAGCTGCGGCCGGCCATCTCCTCGCGGTACGGGTCCAGCATGGGGATGTCCACGCTGCGCACGGCGCCGAAGCGCTCGAACACGGCCACCAGCACCGCCTCGCTCGGCTTCTCGGAGCCCGAGCCGCGCGGCGCGAACCACTTGCAGGGCAGCCCCTCCAGGTGCACCGTGTCCGGGCGCTCGCCGGGCAGCGCTTCGTCCATGTCCTCGGCGTCGCGGAAGAAGGAGTCCCAGTCGTGGCGCGAGGGGAAGTCGGCCTTGAAGGCGGCGGCACGCACGCGCAGAATGTCGGAGAAGCCGCTGAGCTTGATGCTTTTGCCGTCCAGGCAGGCCAGGAAGGCCTGCACCAGCGCCCGGTTCTCCACCTCGCCCTCGAAGCGGATGAACTCCATGGTGCTCTTGGCGATGCGCAGCGCCGAGAACTGGTGGCTGGGCACCATGCCCTTGAGCCGCTCCATGACCTCCCAGTTAGAGATGGACTTGCCCGGCTGCTTGAGCTGCGGCAGCGCCACGCTGATGGTCATCTTGGTGATGGGCTTCAGGTAGAGCCCGTAGGCCGCACACAGCTCCACCGCCTCGGACGTGTCGTGCACGATGGTGGCCGCCGCCATGGCCGCCGCGCCTGCACGGGGATGGGGGGGGGCGTGTCAGTGGCGGGGCACGGGACCTGGCCGCCAGCGCCATGCCAGTGTCACCCCCATCCAGCCCCCAGCCTGGGTCCCGCACCCGCCCGGGTTCTATCTGCTTCCTGGGTGTGGAGGACCCAGCCCAGGCACCTCAGGGACTGACACCCCGAGCCTGTTTTTTTTAATTTTGAGCACCGAATTTTGCCAGGCTGCCCGGGCTGGGCTGCACTGGGCAATCCTCCTGCCTCAGCCTCCCAGAGTGCCGGGAGGGCAGAGCTGGGTCACCCCACCCAGATGCCCACTTGTTTTTTGTCGTGCTTTTAACGTCAGAGCAAAAGCTCATTTTCAGAGACACCGTCTCCCTGTGCAGCCCAGCCTGCCCTGAACTCCAGGCACCCCCGGCCAGGTGCTGCATGAACAGCTGTGCACCAGGAAGTTTTATGTGGTGCACGGAACTCGAACCCAGGCCCTCACCGATGCTAGCCCATGCCTGTAACCTGTGGGGCATACTCCCCCTGCCCCCCAAAACTTCATTTAGCAACATCTTGGCAGTGAGGCACAGTCCAGTCTACTAAACACGGCTCAGGCCAGTTCCTTTTCACCAAAAACCCCCTGGGCCCGCGGGTCGGGCACACCGGGGCTGGAGTGGGGTTTAGGGACGAGGCCCGGAGCCAGAGCCAAGGGGAGACCTGAGAAGTAGGGTGGAAGAGGGGCTGAGTCAAGGGCCAGGCCTTCCAGCAGGGCAGGGGGGCAGGGATACAGGGGGGCAGCCCAGCTGTGGGCGGTGGAGCCAGCAAGCCACACCTGATGCCCCCACAGGACGCCAGCGTCCCCCAGCCCCGGAAGGAAGAGGCAGGGACCCTGGGGCAGGGACGCAGGGGGGCCCCTGGGTGCTGGTCTTCGCTAAACAGGAAGTTGGGGTCCCAGGGCCCAACGCCAGGGCGTCCCTGCCTAGTGCCTGAGGACGGGGCAGGCCCAGCCAGCCTGGGGTGCAGGGCCTCCTGTGGGCCACACGCCCTGGACGGGGCTCCCAACCCAGCTGGCAAGCCAGACTCCCTTCCCTTGGCTGGCCCCAGATGTGAGCCAGAGACCCCGCACCACGCTGCTCCCCCAACCCAGCCCACCTGGGGCACCCTGCAGTATGGCACCAGGGGGTTGGGAACCCCTGCGGTGAGGCACCCCCCCCCCCCGCGCCAGCTGAGGCCTCGGGGACCCAGAGGAGGTCAGGGGCTGGGAGGAGTCAGGGCAGCTGGACCAGCTGTGGGGACCCGGCCAGCCCTGCCACACCCCAACCCGGGCAGCTGTGGTGTCCGGTGTCCCCCAACATGTCCAGCCAGCCGCAGACCCCACAACCACCGCGCTCCTCAGACACTCTGGCCCTGGTCCCAAGAGTCTCCCCTAATTCCCTGTCCTCACATGCACTGCTAACCACAGGAGCCCCTCACCTCCAGCCTCACGATACATCCCTAAACCCCAATACCTGAGGACACCCCCGCAGCACCCCACACAGCAGTGGTGCAGCCAACACTCGTGAACCCCAAGCCAGGTGATGCCCCCAGGTCCCTCAGAGAGCCCCGGGGACACCTGCACGGCCCTGAACCAGCCCTGCAGGAGCCCACACCCTGCCCGCGACACCAGTGCAGCCCCGTCATGTCCCTTCATCCCTCGCCCTCTGACCCCCAGATCCCACCCCCAGAACTCTCTTCCCCTTGCAACCCCCAGGAGCTGCTGGTACTGCTTCCCAGTCCCCCCAAATCCCAGCACCTCTGGTGAGTCCCTGTGCCCCCCTGTCTCCCCTCACTTCTTAGGACCCCAACACCCCCAATCCGATTCTTAGACAGGCCCAACCTCCAGCCCGCTACTGTGAGCGCCAGCACCTCCCCAGCCCCCGCACGAACCCCAATACTGCCCGACACTGCACCCAGGCCTCCAGTACCCTCAGCGCGCCACGACCACCACTCCTAAGGACACCCCAGCCCCCGTGTGAGCCCCAACACCCCCTCCAAAGCTCCTACCCTGATCCCAGCCTGGGGCCCCTCCGTGCCCTCAAGGAACCTGACAACACCCCCATGCCTCCGGCCCCCACACTCCCGTCTCAGCCCTGACGTCACCCCGAGCCCAGCAGCGTGACCCCCAAGCTTCCCCGACCTCTACCCCACTGCCCCACTCTACCCAGCCCCTCCATCTGACGCCCAGGTTCTGGACACTGCTGCAGCCCAGCATCACCCCAGCACCCTTCGTACAGAGCCCTGGGGACACACCAGCCCACAGCACCCCGACCTGCGCCCCCAGCACCGCCCCACCCACAGGCCCCCGGCACATCTGCACGCCCGCAGGAACCCTGAGCCCCGTGGTCTGCTCCCAAAACTGCTCTGACCTAGGGTACCCCGGCACTCCCACACCCCGCCTAGGGCCCACAGCAACCCAGGATCCACAACACCCCCCTCCGCGACCCTCCGAAACCATCAGACCCCTAAACCAGCCTCCCCGGCGCCCAGCACCTCCTCCTGCCCCTCGGCAGTCCCGCAGGAGCCGGGAACGCGGCGAACCACCAAGCGGGACCCCAAACTGCGCTCACACCGCCGAGACGCGCCCCGCGGCCCCCGTTCGGCTCCTACCCTCCGAGACTTCTGCACCCCTCTCGTTACCCCCGTCACCACCAGAACTCCCCGTGACCCGCCCCCGTACCTTCCATCCTGGAACCTTCCAGCCGGGGACCGCTGCGTGACCCCCACCCTGCACCCGGCTGTGGATCCCGGTAGCCGTGCCACCCCCAGTCGCCGGCTCCAGATCTCCAGCACGCCCGCGTGCCCCCAGCCCCGATGACGCCCAGGACCAACCAGGAGGGACCTCGGCCCGTCCTGACCCCCGGACCCTCGCGGCCCACGCGCCACCCCTATGCGGGCCCAGAACCGGCCCCCAGGCCTCTGCGCTGCCTCCAGCCCGCCAACAGCCCCAGCACCCTCCTGCGCGTCCCGCAGACGCGCCCACCGCCGGCACCCCAGCTCCCCCGCCGGCACCCAGTAGCCGCCCGCCGGCCGGGGCCCCACCGCGCGGGGGACCCGCACCCCGCGACCCCCGCCCGGCCCCGCCCCCACCCGCCGGCCCACGCAGAGCGGCCATGGCGGCGGCGCTCACTCACCGGCGCGGGGCTCCCCCGCTCCCGGCCGCCCGCCCGGTGGCGCGCGCTCTGCCGGCCCCCGACGCCCCTCGGGCCGCCGCGGCCTCGTCGCCCGGCGCCGTCGCCGTCCGTTGGAGGCGCCCCTGACGCGACCCGCCGTCGCCGGCCAACCCCCCGCCCCTGTGACGCACTTCCGCTTCCGTCGCAGGGCCTTGAGGAAGCCGACGCGCGGCGGCCCCTGGAAGCTTCTCGGCGGCCGGGCCCCGCCTTCGGGGGCGGGACTTCCGGGACGGCGCAACGGAATGGGAGTGCGCAGGCGCACCTCCGTCCCCTCCCCCTGCGCCCGCGAGCTGACGTCTGCGCAGGCGCGGGCGTCTCGTTTACCCGCCCCCCCTCCCCTGGCCACCGGCCCCGTTGAGGGCGACGTCTGCGCAGGCGCAGTCATCCAGTTTTTTTGTTGTTGTTTTGTTTTCCTCTCCGTCCCTGACCCCCGCGAGGGCGACGTCTGCGCAGGTGTGGTACTCTCGTCTCCCTCCCCTGTCCATCCCCCCACTCCTCCCCCTCCCCCTCCTGCGACGTCTGCGCAGGCGCGGGCTTCCCGTTTCTCCCCCTAACCCCCGCCCGTGGCGAGGCAATGTCTGCGCAGGCGCGGACGTCCCGCCAGGGGCTGGCGCGGGGTACATTCTCCCTTTGCAAAGGAGTCTACACCGTGGGCAACGATATTAAACCGTGTATTCCCATATATCGCGCACCCTTAACAAGCTCATATTTAGTACAGCCCTACTATTATTATTATATTTTAAGGCAGGGTGTCACTATGCAGCCCAGGCTGCCGCGATCCTACCGCCTCAGCCTCCCGGTGGCCGGGTTGGCGGCGCATGGCGCTCAGGAGCAGCGCTCCGTGGTGGGACCTCGGGGTCCTGGCGCCCCACACGGCGCGTGGGCGTGTGGCTGTCCTCTGCCCCTGCTGGGATCAGCCCCTCCTGGATCCACGTGTGGTAGGGGTGATCAACTTTCACTACACGCCTGTCATGCCACTCACACGCGTGGAATGCAATTTACACCGGTGGGATCCCCCTGCAGACCCGGCCCCTTGTCCCGACAGCCCCTTGGGCCCTCCATAACATGCCAACGCGTGGGACCTTCGGGGGACACTGGCGGACCCACCCCCGTGGCCCACTCGGTCAACCCCGGGAACGGACTCTAGCTGTGTCACACCCCCCCCCACGGCGGCCAGCCCCTCCGCGCCAGCAATCCAGGTGCCGCCTGGAGGTGGGGGTTTCTTGATTGACTTCCGGAGAGCACAGGAGATTGATTTTTTTTTTTTTTTGGTCAGCCGCAGCCACATAGACTTGAGATCCAATTAGAGATCAGAGCGCGGGCCGGGGGGTGGAGTTGGGTGGGGAACGACCCGGCCCGGGGCCACGGGACGTACACACCCAGACAGACAGGCGGTCGGGGATGGGGGACCCATGACACACACACGGACACGCAGACAGACAGACAGGGACAGAGAGAAACACATACACAAGTGCAGAGCGGGACCAGCTGGGGCTCAGGAAGAGGGGCGCACCCTGGCTCCCGCACGACCCTAGTGGATCCCTGTTCACGGCATAGTAATACTCCATTCTGTATGCACACTGCACCACCTTTATCCATTAGCCTGCTAATGGACCTGCAGGCTGATCGCTAGGCGGATCGAGTTCCAAGTCGTGTTACGACCGGAGACCCCTGTGAGCGAGGACATCCACCACGTCCTCAAGTCTATCCAGGCAACGCCCAGATGAAACACATGTCATACTCTATGAATAATAAGGACACAGAAAAATAAAAAAAAACCCCAGCAGCAGAAAGCCAACCTCCCAGGGCCCAGTTGACTCACGGGATCACACATAACTGTCCCCTGGGGTCCGCGATGTGGCAGAGACGAGACCACCCATCCTTTTTCAGGGCTGCATCGTATTCCTCTGCCCAGTGGAGGGGCCACCAGGTGATATGGATTCTCACCTCCATGTAAGGTGGGAGCCCCACTCAGGCCCCTGTCTAGACCTTCAAGTGCTGCCTGCAGGGCGGGAAGGCAGCTTCAAAGCCCTGTACTGCAGATATAAATAAACACTTGAAAAATTAGGAGTAAATGAATTAACAAATGTATTTAAAAATAAATAAGGCTGCCTGTATCCTGCTCTTGGCGGCCGAATTAGGACCTGCCCAGTGGCGGAGCCACAGCCGTGTTCACGTTCTTACTGGGCCCATGACGCGAGCTCGCTGTCGACTGCTCCCGAGCGACATTAGGCCTCCACCTATAGGTCTCGACGCGGGTGACAGGCTGATTTTCTGGATGATAATTCTCCGTGGGTCGCTCACAGGACCCATGCGGGCTATGCGCGTGCGTGTTCGAGGTCTCGGGTGGGCCCCGAGATGGAGAAGGCAGATTAGGGCCCGCGGGGCAGGGCGTGGTCTGTCCTCTTCTGCCAGGTCCTTCCTGACTTGGAGTAAACAGGCCCCCACAACCCCTCACGGGGCCGCGGCTTGCGAGGAGGGGGGAGTCAGCGGGTTTGGGGAGCCCCCCCCCCCCGCCCGCACCGTGCCCGGTCCTGGTGTTCATTCCTAACTCTGCCAGAAGGTGCTGCTCCAGGGCCTGGAACTGGAGATCCGCCTGCCTCGGCCTCCTGTCAAGGCCCTGTGGAGCGAGACCTGGCCGTGCCCAGGAGTTCATCAGGAAGCGGGGACCCCTGCAGGATCCCCCCACCCCCGCACGCACTCCACGCCCTCCAACTCCCGTGGTATATACACTGGCGTCAAATGTCTGCACATGGCAGGGAGCTCCTGCACCATTGGCGAGGCCCACTCATGCACGTCCGTGCACAACCCTGTTTTGCGGGGACAATACAGCTCAGCTAGAGCCCCCCACTCCCGCCAACCCGGGGCCCCCTTGGCGTGGGACCAGGCTGTCCCACAGCCACCCATGATACCCGGTTCCGGTTCATCCTGGTCCACAGCCACACATGATCCCCGGTTCCGGTTCATCCTGGCACCGAGGCGCTCCAAAAATGTACCACCAGAAGTGGGCCCTTCTAGCGCCCACCCCCTGTGCTCCTGCACTTCCCCCGCCACCCCCGCCTCCCGGGCCCCTGCACTGTGCACCATAGTTCCTAAGCATCCGAGTCATTTTCTACTGCCGGGACACCACAGCCAATATTCCCAACACGAGCGAGGGGAGCTTGAGGTCAGCGCGCCCACGGACGCGGGAGGTCGCAGTCGCCGCATGTGTGGCTGGCTGGATTGGAAGCACGTGGCAGAGGGGCGGCCCTAGAGCAGCCGTCCGCAGCATGGCCGACTGGAAGACAAGGGCCCAGCTAGCACCTACACTTCCCGGTCAGGCCCCAGGAATCTGTTTCTCCTGAACAGGACCACCTGTTTTTCTTTATTTTCCCCATGTTATTAATATGTCATATATAATGTTTACATTGAGCTTGAGTATTTTGTGCACGTGTGTATAGTCTCAAAACGACAATCCCTGCTCCTTTCCCCTTTTTGACCCACCCTGACTCTCCCCGTTCCCCATAATTACCCCATCACCCCCATCTGGTTCTACGAAATAATTGAGATCTGGGTCTCTCACATCAGAGAAACCATTCTATATTTCTCCTTCTGCTTCTGACTCACCTCGCTAAGCATGATGGTCTCAGGTTGCATCCATTGACCTACAAAGGACTCCAACCTGTCTTCATAGATGTATGGTATTCCATTGTGCATAAATACCACAGTTTGCGTATCCATGGGTCTGTTGATGGGTATTTTGGTGTTTTTCACATTTTAGCTGTTGTTAACCTGTGCAGCTCTGAACATGGATATGCATGGATTGCAGTTATGTGTTGTTTTTAAGTGTTTTAGGAAAATTCCCAGAATAGGTAATGCTGGATCAAAGGGGATATTTATTTCCAGTCTTTGGAGAGACTTCCATACTGCCTGCATACCGGAGGCTTTTGGGGGACCCCACAGATCCCAACCTCAACACCTGGACTTCTCCACGGGCCAGCAGCCTCAGCCTGGCCTCACTATGGAGCCCAGGGTGGCCCACCATGATCGTCCTGCCTCAGCCTCCCAGGTGCTAGGTTGACACCAGAGCCAGCCAGACTTGCTCACAGATTTCTAGGGTCCCATTCTGCATTGTATAAATTTGGGGTTGGGAACTTGGGACCTTTGACATGTGGCGCAAGCCTCCCACCTGTGAGCGAGGCCGCCAGCCCCGTGTGGTGTAGACATCTACTCAATTCACTAGGAAAGGACCAGGCCAGGTGAAGATGGACTTAGAGAGTCCAGCAGGGGGGACGCACACGACTCCTTGTTTTAGGCAATTCTGTGACATTATCATGGGACCCAGTAGCGTCCGAATCTCGATCCTTCCCTTCCCTACATCCACATAGACCCTGTTTTTCAACAATGTCCCCTTCCCGGGTCCTGGGGTCAGGATCTGGATGCCCCTTATGGGATTCAGGGCATCGTCCCCAGCCAACCTTCACCCCTGGGCTCCCAGGGAGGAATCTTCCTGTTTCAGCCACCTCTTGGGTAGGCACCGTCCTGGGACTAAGGGCCGCCCTGACCCGGGACCGTCCCACCCCGTGACCCTTCCCCACGTGGCAGCTGCAGAGACCCTTTTCCAGAGGAAGGAAGGGCAGGGCCGAAACACAGCTTCCTGCCTCAGAGTTCGCGTGAACAGACTCACCCTGCCTGCCATGGGCAGAGTTGGCACGCGAGCTGGGACTCTGCATCTGGCCTTCACGGCCCCAGTCAGTCCCCGCGTGGCCCCCTGGGGAGCTCAGGATCCGGGTCCGGCGATGGTTTACTCTTCCTGTGCTTCCCATCCGCTGGGACACGCCAGCCTTCGTGACACCGCGTTAAGCCCCCAGCTCCCCGGGGACCCAGGACATCCTCTTGTGGCTCTTAACCCGCTTATACCCGGCCACAAACAATGTTCTCACGTCACGCAGCCAGCAAGGGCTTCTCTGCCCTCCACGGGACCAGAGTGGGAGTTTTCCATGGGTGTAGAAACAGGGCCCTTGAGATCCCAGGATGGGATGAGACCCTGTTCTGTGCTCCACGGACCAACCCTGTGCCCACAAGCACCCCACCGGGAAGGCTGGGTAAGGGCGGGCCAGAAGACAGAGTGGCACTGGGTGTCTACACTCGCTGGCTGAGACACCATGAGCTTTCTGCAGCTGGGGGTGGCGGGGAGGGCGCGTTGCACAGCCGGTAGCAACATCACAAAGACCACACGCTTGGCTCGGCTGGGATGCTACTGTCCTTGAGGCTGAGATGGCAGTCTGGGCACAAACCCAGCTGCCATCTCCTGGCATGCCCAGGTCCTGTAACTGCAGACTGGCTCTGCTGGGGACTTTCCCATCACTGGGATACAGTGCTGGACACCCCCAACTTGAAGAATAGCAGATTCTCACAGGGTTCATGGGGACAGAGGGTGTAGTCCACGGTGGCTGCGTCTAAGGCAAGATCAACATGCTAGAAGGGTTAGCTCACCCCATGACAGCCAGGAAGCAGACACTGGGGAGGAGACGGGACGAGGACCCCACTGTCTGTCACAGATCCGCATCCCTAGAAGCCCTAGCTCCTTACAGCCCAGTTGGCCATGATGCACCCGCCATGGAGGATGGATCCCCGGATGTGCACAGCGCCCCCTGGGGGCCGGGCACCTTCCACAGTCACAGCCCTGTAGGCCATGATGCACCCACCAAAGAGGATGGGTCTCTGGTTGAGCACAGCGCCCCCGGGGCCACTCCCTCCCTCCCAGTGGAAATCCTGGGTCAGGGCTACATCTCAGACTTCCCCACTGACCCTGGCCGTCAGTGACCTCCATGTCACCACCCCTGTGTGAACATCCCAGTCTGGCCGCTTGCCAGAAGATGTCGCAACGCGTCATCCATTGTACAGTGTCTACAGAAATATGTCTCGTTCGCGTATTTTATTTTGGTGCTTTTAAGTTCAAAAAAAAAGGCCACCTGGCGTGTGTCGGCGGCCAGCCCAGGACCCCGAGGTCACATTCTCCTTCCGGCCGGCTGCTGGTCTGGCACAGAGCACAGGTGCCCCCCACCCCTACTGCAGGTCCTGAGGTCCCTGGGGCCATGTGACACGTCCCTCCTCCTGCAGGCAGTGGGCGGCGGCTCCAACGGGCTGTTTCTTTTTTTCTCTGCTTATGAGCGAACAGACTGTTAGACAGGAAATTTCAAAAACGGGTTTCCTGTCCTGTGGGAGCTGTGTCCCCAGTGGTGCAGGGCAGAACTCGACGTCTCCGCAGGCCGGTGACCAGCTTCTTGCCCCAGGGACTCAGACGTGGTTGGAGTCCAGGCCGGGCACGTGCAGGCTGCCCTGCAGATCCGGTGACCACAGGACATTGCTCTTGGATGACGCTTGCTGATCCCAGTGCTGGTGGCCGCCAACGGCCGTGACAGGTGAGCTGGCCGTGTTTTCCTTTCCGTGTTCCTGGTGTAGCACGAGTAATAGAACCCGTGTGTGGGCTTGGGGCTCAAGAGAGAAACACGGATAACTAACATGGTTACAGATGGTGCAGAGCTGTCGTCCTAGCGCTGTGGGAGGCTGAGGCAGGAGGATCGCGGATTTGAGCCCTGCCTGGAAGAGTTGGGAACTTAGAGAGAGCTTGTGTCCCACGTCAAAAGTAGAAAAAAGTGGTTGGGGACAAAGTGCAGCGTGGCAGGATCGATCCTCGGGACCACACACACCAAAAACCAAAAGGTCCCAAAAATGTTTTTCTCACGGGGCGCCACAGATCTTAACAACAAAACCACGAAAGGCTTTGCAGAACCCGGGAGGGGCTGGCGCGGGCCTCGGTTTCCCCAGTCACCACGTTTGCACTTATTAGAAACCCACTCAGCCGGGCTGCGCTGGGGCAGGCCGCCGTCCCAGCCCTCCAGGAGGCTGAGGCAGGACCACACAACCCAGCCCGGGCAACGGGACACCTTGAGGCAGAGCCTTTCTACAAATGCCAAACACCTACCATCCCAGCCGTGTTTATTTTTTATTTATTTACTTAGATGACTTTCCAGAGAGGGTCTCAGCCTCGGTTTCCCTGGGAACAGGTGCTGGGGTGGCAGGCTCTAAGGGTGTGTGACCCTGTTGGGTCCACCCAAGAGGCAAAAAGCCATCTGTTCCCTCAAGAGACTATCGCAGGCCTGGGTTCCTCACCCTGCTATTCACAGGAACCAAAATAATGATAATAATAATAATAATATTGGGCCTAGACTTTGTGTCTCCCCGATCAGCGGGATGGAGCAGCAGTAGAAGCCGGATCTGGGGGGCTGGAACATGCCTCTACTCGTATGCGTGGTTGTGTGTGCGTGTGTGCGTATATCTGTTTAAAAGCTGCCCATGAAGGGGCTGGGCGCATCGCTCAGCGGTGACAGCGCTTGCCTAGCACGCAGAAGTCCCTGGGCTCGATTCCCCAGCACCCCAAAAATAAAACTCAGCCCGTCCTTGGGGTGCAGGCCGGTTATTCCCAGCATTCGTAAGGCCGAGGCAGGAAAATTGCCCTGAGCTTTGTTCTCTGGGCCCTGCTGGGGATAGAGGCGACAGGGACACCCGGGGTGGCTGCCCCGCCGTTCCCCTGCGCCCCGTCCTTATGCCTTATGCGGGAAGACCAAGATCACAGGGACTTCAAAGGGGTTCGTTCGTGCCCGCGCCCCATCTGAGATCGGGGCGACGTGACCCTACTGGCCAACCCAAGGTGGAGACGGGAAGCGGGAGTGGGCAGGAGTCACCCCGAGAATGTGGGGGGGCGTCCCCGCTGCAGGTCGCAGCTCAGCCCTGCCCCCCACGCCGCCCGGCCCACTTCCTCTTTTCAGGGGCGGAGGCCTCAGGTGGGGATAGTCCGCCCCAGGTATTGTGGTCAGCGCCTCCCGACTCGGGGTGCCGAGCCGCGACTTCCGCTCCGGGGTTGGAGGGCCGCCACCGCTCCCCAGGGGGCTCCCTCGCCTCAGGCTCCCCGCCCAGGGCCGCGCTCAGTGCGGCCCCGAGGGACCCCATCTCCTGCGCCCCTCTCCGGGGGCCCCGCGTCCCTCTCCCCGGGGACCCCGCCCCAGGCGCGCCAGGTCCCGGGGGGCCCCCAATCCTCGGGGACCGGAGGCCCGGCGACCCTCCTCCAGCGCGCACCTGCCCCAGGCGCGTCCCTTCCCTCGGGGTCGCGCCCCCCAGTGTCCCCAGTCCCACGGGCGCCCCGCTCCCGGCTGCGCGTCTTCCCACGATCCCCCTTTCCGTTCACCGCGCGGGTGCCGGTCCTACAGGACCCGCCCCATGTGCCCCTGTCCCCGGGCGCGCCCCGATCCCCGCCGCGGGGCGCCCCCTCCCCACACGTCTCCCTCCTCGCGCGCGCCCCCTTTTCTCCCACTCCATTCCTCGCCGGGAGCACCCGCCTGCCCCTCGCACCCTCGCCCCACCCCGGCCCCAGCCCTCGCCCCGCCCCTCCGCC
>PVKB01006910.1:0-48242 GCA_004027205.1 Ctenodactylus gundi | reverse complement strand
GTGTTAGAATTGCAAAGACTAATTTCAGCTGCACTGATGAGGTGAGCTTTGCCAAGATGGCCTATGAAAGAAGGAGAGAAATATAAATATTCAGTATTTAAACCTGGCTGCTAAAGAGGCGTTGGGCTTTTACTCTAATGGGCTATCTATTCCCACTCTACTCCCTGGCAATTCTAGTATTTTTGTTTTTGTTGCTTTGTTTTTCATTCCGAGAGCTCCCAGGCTTGTTTCTGTGATGATTTCTATGTTACTGCTCTTAGAAGGACACAAATGAGTTCTATTTTTCTTTTGGTCTCCTGCCAGTGAGTCTCTGACCTGTGCCCTGCCCCTGCCACATCATGCTGGCGGAACGTCGCCTATGCCTACATCAGATGGCGATCCTCATCAGTGGAGCTTGAAGCTCTGGGAGCAAGGGGAAACATCTGGAGCACACTGAGCAAGACAGAAAAGAAACTTCCAAGCAGCTGGGTGGGAATTGACTTTGTTTATCGATAGAGGAAAAGCTTCCTCACATCCCATCTCTTGTTCTGGAGTTTCTGTCTTGCTTCTGAAAAGAGCAAGTTAAATGGGTTAAATCTCAGTGAGAGACAGTACGTACAAGAAGCCTATGGAGTCACCAAGAACCCCAGAAGGCGGTATTCCGAGATTGGGGAAAGAAAGAAAACTCCCACCTTCTACGGTTCCATATAGGAGGAGAGGCAACACAGACAACCCAAGAGGGGTAGGAGATGAGGAAGACGGAGGCCAAGTGAGGACAGCAGGGAAGTGTCAGTACTATAAATCTACAAAAAGTTCATGAATCACATGAAATCCTGTGGTCGGGTTCTTTCAATTCCCTCATAGTTTGAGCAACTGAAATTTTTTTCTATCTTGCAAAATAGCCATGCTTTTGACCAGATGATTTCCCACCGCAGTGCTGAGTTTGTGCATGCCAAGCGAGCACTCCAGCACGGAACTACATGGCCAGGCATTTTCATTTTATTCGGAGACAAGGTCTAGCTAAATGGCCCAGGCCGGTCTCCAGCTCGCAGTACTCTCCCTTAGCCCCCAAGCAGGTGAGATCGCGGGTGTATACACTGCTCCAGGTTCACTGCATGCTTTCTCTTTCATGGACATTTAGAATTACTACCTGTTGGTTCTTAAATTATTCTCTTAATTTTTCAAACAACATATCTAAAGAGATCCTTTTGTATATGCTATTAACACTATACTTCCTTAGCCTTGCTCCGCCTCACCCGCTCTCTTGAATTTATGCTGCCCGTACTCTGAGTCTAAATGCAAGCTTAACTCTCCTGTGGAAACTTCCCCGATCTTGACTTTCAAGTGGGTACGTTATAAGAGTGTCTGTTATAATCCATTAGTGGAACCTGAAATCAAGTTGTAGAGTCACAACTAACATTTTTAAAAAGCAAACTAGAACAGAACAGAACAGAAAATATTAGTGTCTATCTCATGTAGTGAAGATTAGTATATATGTTTTATATATTTTCACATGTAAGCGTGCCCTGGGACCTATTGAAAATGTATTTCTGCTGGGTGGTTATGATAAGAAATAATTTGGGTATCAGAGGAAAGCATGTCAAGAGGTGCAAGGATCCAAGAGGTAAGGTCTCTGCCTCTATTCCCAATTTTGTCATGTATTATGTCACCCTGGGCAGGTCCTCTACTTTCTCTGAGTTTTTTTTTTTTTCATTTTTCCCCATTTTATTGATATGTATAAGCGCAAACAAAATTTAAGGTTTACAATGAAGTTGAGCATTTTGTGCACTTACGTATCTCGTCCAGGTGACAAGGACTTTCCCACTAATGGCTTTTTCAGCTTTTGGTCTGTAGGAATCTAACTTCTGGAATTGCAGTGAAGAATGTGGGAAAGAAAACAGCTGAACAAACGAAGAGACTGAATTTCAAGGACACTGCTCTTGGGGGGGAGTGATCCTGATGCCGCCAGCTCTGGAGAGCCGTCTGCACTGGGCACTGAGTACAGCCCGTGGCATGGGCTCTTTTTGGCTCTTACATAATAGTGGACTTTCGCTATATCTCGTGATGTGAAATCATTGTGAAATCTGGGTGTAGAATTGAAGACAGAACTGAATTCTGAAGGGAAAAAAAAAGCTGAGGAAAGACAATGGTGATCAGAAATCCAAGAGAAAGAAAAAGAGCAAGCCGCCTGTGCATCTGGGCCGGCTGAGGAAAGAACCCATGACGTCTGTGCCGGCAGAAAGGGCCAAAGACAGGACGTTAGCAAATAAACACAACAGAAAGGGGATTTTTTAAGTGGGAGAAAAGAGAATTATGCAATGCAAATTTATTTTCATTTTTGCTCTGACATCTTGAAAATCAACACTACTTACAATATTTTTGAGAGTTCTCTCTTGCAACTTCAAAGAAACAGGAACTATCAGACTGAGTCCAGCTTGGTTCAGCATGAAACAGCAGCAGCAGAGACATAGGCAGGTGCTGAGAGAAGGTCATACATGATAAACATGCACCCTGTCCAGGAACACAACTGTTCCCTGTTGACCTTTGCTGGGGGATTCCGGCTCCTTTGCTTTCCAATATGTTTACAGTTCCCTTTGAAATGGGAATCCCTTTGGAGAGTTGGGGCTCAGGACAGAAAGTATTATTTTCCATATATTTCCCTTTTTAGAAAAAAAAAAAAAGCAGCATCCCTTTGCTAGGGTTTAGAACCTAACAAACTGTATGCATCTCTGATAGCTCATTATTTCCCCAGGCAACCATAAAAATTTTGTTTTTGCCATGGTAACCACAGACCTGTCTGTAGAAAATGCCAATTCTAATTGTGACTTGGTCTACAGAGCATCAATAAGAAACACAGGAAAAGGATATTACTGTGACCGTCAATTTTTATAAAGATAATCATTAATTTCACGTTATTGATTGCTATCTATAAATGCACCAACATTTTTAAGTGATGAATAAAAATCATGCTTTCCCAGTAGGGTGAATTAATTCCTAAATTAGGGTTTCTGAAAAGCTGGGAAAATGAGAATTGTTGCTCTCATCTGGTCCTAGGTGACATTTCTTCTGTACTCACGACAGTAAGGATGCAGCCATGGAAACACAGAACTTTCAGCAACCTGAGCCCTGAGAAGCTAAGAGTAGCTTGCTAGGTAGGAGATCAGGTAAGCAGCAACAGGAGATTAACACGTCATAGACTAGGTGAAGGGGAGGGGGAGTATTTAGTCTCTTCTTGACCTGTTGTCTTTTCTTCTACCTTTGTTCAGTGCTTTGAAGGTTATTTTAACTCATTACCTGAAGACTTGTTAGTTGTCTTGTACATATTCCCTGAATTCTCAAATAGGTAGGATGCTAGAGCTTTGACCGCATGTGGATGTTTTTAGTCTGAATGGATTTTAACATGCTCACATCCATGGGCTGGAGAATATGGAAGCAAGGAAAGTTTGCACCTGTGTGCTGTAGCTGCCGGTGGAAGCTAATGTTGAGTCCTAGGCAGATTCTCCACACTGCTGTTCCAGGATGTGCCACATGGACAGAAGCAAGTAAAGGACACATAGCCGCAGGTGAGAAAACCAGGATGGACTGGGTAGGAGGCTGGGCCTGGAAGACTATCTGTGATATTTTCTTTGAAATAACCAATTAAGGATGCTATCATTTATGTGCCAGATTCTGTTCCCCCAAATTTATATATATATGACTCCTGACTTCATAATGAAGCTGTATCTGGAGATAGTCATTAAAAGGCTAATTCAGCTAAAGTGAGATTGGTAGGTTGTACTCCAGTGATCAAGAACTTGGGTTGGGGAAATTTGAGCACAGATAAGCACACAGTGCTATGTGAAGATGAGTGTAGAGATTGGCGCAACTTTAATTTTATGGCATCAAACCACGAGAAGCCACAGAAGCAGATTCTTCCTCACAGATCCAACCATGCCAATGCCACAATCTTGAACGTCTACTGTCCCAATCTGTGAGACAATAAACTTCTGTTGTTTAAGCCACCTAGCTTGTGGTATTTCCTTATGACTGCCCTTGCAAACTACAATAATAGAGATACTTAGAGATAGGAAACATTCATGCCTAACTATAACCCTGTGATAAGGGAAATAAGAAATGAAGTTAAAACAACAACAACAACAGAGGCACATGTGTTCTGGTGATCATCTTCTCACGGTGAAACCTGGCGAACAAAACTGATGATCCTGGAAGAGCTGGACATAAAAAACAGGTGAAAGATTCATACTTGTATGTCATTGAATCCTACTCATCATGTTTAGAAGAGGAAGTGAGAGCTTTGAAAGAAAATTCCTCTTAGGTCTTTAATAGAGAGAACATCTGAAAAATTAGTAAACAAAAGAATTCAATATACACAGGCTGACATAATGGCAGGACCTAACACTAACATAACAGTTATAACCCTAAAGTTTAATGGCCTCAACTCACCAGTCAAAAGACATAGATTGACTAGTTGGATTAAAAAATAGAATCCAACCACATGTTGCTTGCAAGAAACACATTTCAAACATGAAGATAAGCATAGACTCAAAGTGAAAGGCTGGAGTTTTACATTCCACTAAGCTGGGAGATGAAAAAAGCAGGGTTAGTGATGCTTTTTGCTGACAAGTGGACAAGTCAGAGCTTTGGTCAAGATGGCAGCCTAGTAACAGAGCTTCACAATGTCTCCTAATCAACCCACTTAAAAAGTAGAGAATTTAGTCATAAAACGCATGTTCAATGTAGCTAGAACAGAAAGGAATACCCCAACAACTGAAAAAAGGCTGGGGAATGTCAGAAATTCCGAAGGAACATCAAAAGGGGTGGGGGACCAGCATCCCAGGAAGCGACCCAAGGCCAGCTGCAAATGGCTGGGAGCCGCAGGCATCCACAGACAGAGGAAAGCCTGTGTGGAGTCTGGGACATTTGACTGAGCTAGGAGAGGAATGCCCCAACAACTGACAGCAGGCTGTGAGAAGGTCAGAAATCCTGAAGATATATTGGGAGTGGAGAAAATCAGCAGCAGTTGACTTGGCTCAGCCTTGAGCTGCCAGCACCCACAGACCACAGAAAGAGGAAAGCCTGAAGGCCAGAACTTCAGTCTGAGGTAAGAGCGAATCCAGGAGAAGTGGAAATTGTTGGCAGCCGGTAGCGCCAGCCTCCAAAAGACAGTAGCACATACTACAAATGCAATGTGCGCTCCCCCTAGGAAAGGCCTCCAGGAGTCCAGATAAGAAGCAGTGCTCGGCAGCCATAACAGGCAATGACATAAGCCTCTGCCGCTCAGAATGCTGAAAATATAGGAATGTGCCATCAAAACCAGCTGAGGGCTCAATCCTCTGGGGCAGATTGATAGATGGAGACTTGTTTCTTAGTGAATGCTTGAGCAAGTGCAAATTACATGACTATATGAAATTTACATAACATTTATGAACTGCTTTCCACCCTCCTTTGAATTGCCTTTTAAAATTCCAGGAATATTGGCTTCTTCTATTATATATTAGGACCTCTCACCTCCTTCTCAAGAAGCAAATTACCCAAATAACTATTTTACTAGTCCAATAGTCACTTAATGTGAAAATATATAGTAGAATGCTTAAAAGATATTGCAGAGTCTAAAGAAGGTATGCTGATTTTTGGTAAGGAAGATCCTCCTAGGCTGAGGGGTATGACGGCCCTTTCGCTTACAAACAGATGATCTTGAGAAGCATATTTAACCTCTTTATTAGTTATACTTGGTAGAAGAGAGATCCCAGAGAGAAATAGCATCCCATGTATGGCTACTGGTTGGAGCAAAGCAGGCAGTAGATGTTAGTTTTCTTTCTTTCTGTGGTTTCTGTGTGTATTTACTCCTTAGACTTCATTCCCTTTTCTGCCTTGGTTATGACTTAGATGTGTCCTCAGTTTTTCTTTGCTATGGTTATAAGCACAGATTCGATGAGGTCTTTCATATGCCTTGTTTCAACAAATACAAGACCAAGGAATGAATACAAATTTGAGACAAAACAAAAAGAAATAAAGACAAAAAGAAGGATATAGACAGACAGCCAAGGTTTGGCACATGTGTTGTCATATGGAGCAACCACTACAGATAGCACTGGGGGTTTATTTCATATCTTCATGGATGATGAATTGTTATAACTTTTCCAATTTTGGGTGGTAAAGCACACAATATAAGACTCACCATCTTTAACTATTTTTGAGTATACAGTTTCAAGATATTAGATACATTTGGCCATTAGCACCATCCGTTGCCACACTTTTTCATCTTATAAAACCAGAATTTCATATCTGTTAAACAGTACTTTCGCATTCTCCTTGGCAACTACTATTTTATCTTTACGATTTCAACTGTTCCAAGAATCCTATAGAAGTGGAACCATATGGTGTTTGGCTTTTGTGACTGGCTTATTTTACTTAGAGTGGTCACTTCAGAATCGTCTATGTTCGTGTGTTTGTAAGAACATCTTTTCTGTTTAAGGCTGACTGATAAGGGCAGACAGACTCTGGCACTGCGGTATTTGTTTTCTATATGTTTATAGCTTTTTATTTTGTTGGCCCCTCATTTTCTACACTATTGTCTGCCTTTTCATTTAGCTGATTTTGGTAGTGAAATATTTAAAATGTTTTCTCATTTCTGTTTGGGCATACTCTGGCTATTTTTGTAGCCTAGGTACTGGATTTACTATCCTACAGGGGTAATACTCCAATTAAATCAGAGTTACCAATCAAAGTTACAGTAATATGACTCAAACATCACTAATCCAAAATTCTGAAGCCTAAAATGGTCCACAATCTGAAGTAACTGAGTTTGCGAAGTCTCTTATATTACGAAAACACACGTTAATCTTAGCTTTAACAACCACCCATGCATTTGCCTTTTCTGAGATCTTCATTTCTTTGCACATTTTGTGTCCCATACAGTCTAATGTTATTTTTCTTTCAAACAGTTCAATGCAGATCTCATGGTAGCATTTCTTTCAGGGCAAGACTTAGTTCTTTTTGCCCATTTTAACTTCTGCATATTCCTGGGCTACAGAAAATTCTCCTTCCTCCATCCCTCGCCCATGTACCAGTGCACAAAGGCTTGGCTTGCATCAGGTCAAACTTGTAATCCAGGTGAGCCCAGGCCTCAAAAAAGGCCATGGTGTTGGTCAGCATACACACAGCTCACAGTACCTTGTCCAGGTGTCCATCAGGTACCACAGTGGTAGGTTGGTAATTAATGCCAACCTTGAAGTCAGCAGAGCACCAATCCACAAACCAGATAGTATGCTTGGTGTTGATGGGGGCAGTGGCAACACTGATATTTTGAGGGACCAGGTCATCATGGTACAACAGATAGCAAGCCATGTATTTACCATGGTAAGGATCACATTTCACCATTAGGTTGGCTAGTTCAAAGCAAGTGTTGGTGATCTCTGCTACAGAAAACTGTTTGTGGTAGAATTTCTCAGCACAGATGACAGGAGTGTATTGACTACAGGGAAGTGGGTGCGGGCAGGGCAGTAGGTTGGTCTGGAATTTTGTCAGATCAACATTTATGTTCCATTAAATGTGAGGAAAGTGATGATGGAAGAAACAATCTGGCTAATAAGATGATCAAGGTTAGTGAAGGTTGGGAGCTCAATATTGAGGTTTCTACAGCATGTCATAGATGCCCTCATTGTCTACCATGAAGGCTCCAGCAAAGTGCTCCAAGGTGATGTGAGTGGTGAGGATGGAGTTGTAGGGCTCAACTACAGCTGTGGAAACCTGATGGGCTGGGTAAATGGAGAGCTATAGCTTGGGCTTTTAGAGATTGTCAACAGAGATATGTTCTATCAGCAAAGAGGTGAAGTCAGAGTCAGTTCCCCCACCAAAGCTGTGGAAACCAAGAAGCCTGTGTCCTGGTCAGCCAATTTATGAATTTGGTACAAGACAAGTCAATTATCTTCTTGACAGTGGGGTAGTTTCCAGGGGCACAGTTAATTGATAGCATTTTTCTTGTTGTGATCATCTGGTCAGGGTGAAAGATCTGGCAGTAGGTACCGATCTGAACTTCATCACTGACTGTGGGTTCCAGGTCTACAAACACTGCCCTGAGCAAGTACTTGCTGGGGACAGTTCTACTGATGGTGCTTGTTGTGGCTTGGATGTAGAGCTCCCTAAAGCCTCCTGCACCTGTGGATATTGTGTACTGTTGGGGGTTGGGATCTGGCTGGAAGAGTGAGTGCTTGAGGCTTGATTTGGAGGGATCTGTGCTGGTTCTGCCCTTCCTCCAAGACCTGGCTCAGTCCTGCACCATGAGGAGCAGAACTCTGGCTCCAGCTTGGGCCTTATTCCACCATTTCCAGCTGCCTGCCTATGAATGGTCTACGATTTTTTTTTTTTTTTTGAGACAGGGTCTCTCTTTTCCAGGCTGATCCTGAACTCACTGTGTAGCCTAAGCTGGCCTTGGACTTACAGCAGTCCTTCTGCCTCAGTCTCATGAGTGCTGAGATTACAGGCCTATGCAACCACACCAGGCTTTATGTGTGCAAGAACTCAGGATCTTGCACATCCTGAGCAAGTGCTTTAAATGCTGTGCCATTCTTCCAACCCCTGACTATAATCTTCTGAAACTGTGATCTAAAATAAATCTTTCATCCCTAAAGTTGTAGGTGTCAGGTATTCTGTCTCAGCGATGAAAAAGTAAGCAAGACAATGTTGAAGGACTCATCTCCCTCGATGTCTGCGTGCAATCTGTTCCAGGAATATCTGCATAGCTATCTACCAAGTAAGATTCTGAGAAGTAGCAGATCCTAGGAACAAAACTGACTGAAATTAAATACAATTTACCAGCCAAGAATTTCACTGGAAACTGTAAATATTAAAATCTACTTAACTGTTCCAAAACTGTTATGTCAGACTCTGGCAGTGCAATTGTGTAGGTGGAAGACAGGTCCCTGGTGCTTCACACTCCATAATTTTCTCAGGATTTTCTTCCAGAAGTGTGCATTAGAACATATGAATGAAGATCATCATATAGGCATATACTTATCTAAAGAACTTTGTAAGAACTCATTGAAATATAGAAGTGCAATATGTAACTTTTTTTTTTCTTCTTTGAGTTACTTTTCATAGTAAAACTACAGTATTGAAGGGGCTCCTTCTATGAAACAGAAAGGAAAAGTAGTTTCTGTTTTTTCCTGGAATAGAGTTTGAATTAAGATTAGGAAGGAAGTTTGTTTCCTCTTGGAAAGCTGCATCATGAAAACAAGTCAGAAAGAACAAAAATCAGTTAAACAATTTTGATTAATAAAGAATTTAACTGTCTACAGGAGAGTCGCTAAATTAATTTCATTTATATTAAAATTATACTTCTCAGTAAGAATATCAAATAGTTTCACAGTTAAGGGCATACATATCTCATTAGTTAAAATGCTCTGAGTGTTACAAGATTGATAGTATAAAGGAGTTTCACATTCTACATGAGTAAATCTTCAATTCATCAGCTGCAGTATGGAATGAGACTCTCTGGCACCACTTGTGGGGTATTAAGTTCCTTTCCCAAGCTGCCTTATGAGTAACCATGTGAAATGGGGCTCTGTTCTGTCATGTGGTGAGAATTTCTGTTTCTCGGTCTGGCTCCAGCCCCGTTCCACCATTTCCAGTCACCTGTGTGTAAGTGGACTCTGATCTTCTGAAACTGTGAGCGTAAATAAATCTTTCCTCCCTAAAATTATAGATGTCGGATGTTCTGTCCCAGCACCAAGAAAGTAACTAAGACATACCAGAACTTTTTATGATTCCTATACTTTCTGGTTACATAAGTCAACACAATTTCACCTTTGATTAAGCTGTTTGTATTGGGTTTCTGAATGACTCAAAAGGTCTTAGCTATGCTAGAAGTCAGTCTACAGAGATGGATTTTACATGATACGATACTAAATTGTGGACTTGGGGAAGACAAGATATATTACAGGACAGTGAAGATGTTTATATTCTGGCTGACAAAGGAAGATTCCTGTTGGATGACAGCTAAGTGACTAGCCACACTGCCACTTGCTGCTTAATGTAGACTTTATTTTTTAGAGTAGTTTTAGATTCACTGCAAAGTTGAAGCAACAGTATAGAGAGTTCTCACACGCTCCCTACCTTGAACTGCACAGCCACTATCGGCATCCCACTATCCCACAGTACAGTATCACTTTTCTTTCTTTTATTTTTTCTGAGACAGAGTCTCACCTTGTAGTCCTCAAATTCACAAAAATCCTCTTGTCTCAACTTCCTGTGTTCTGGAATTACAGACATGTACCACTGTGCCCAACTTTCGCACTTCTTATAGTTGGTAACCCCATATTGCCACATCATCATGCAAGATCCATAGCTCACATTAGGCTCACTCACTAGGTGTTATACATCCTGTGAGTTTTGTCAAATGTATAATAGTACATATGCCCATGACAGTACCATACAGAATCATTTCACTGCCTAAATTATCACTGTGTTCTGCTTACTCACCTCGACTTCCATTTTAACAGCTTGCAAACACCAATCCCATTACTGTCTCCATAGAGTAGACTTTTCCAGAATGCTATATAGCTGAAATCTTAACAGTATATAGTCTTTTCTGATCAGCTTTTTCTCTTTGTACTATGAATTTGAATCACTTCTATTTTTTATGGCTTAATAGTTCATAACATTTCAGTGTCCGGATATATCATAGTTTATTTGTCCTCTTACCTATTGAAGGACATCTTGATTGCTTCTAAATTTTGGTTATTATAAGAAAGGCTGCTATAACTATCTGTTGTAGGTCTTTGTGTAGAAATATATCTTCAACTTTTTTGGGCAATTACCAAGGATACAATTGCTTCATGATTTGCTAAGAACATGTTTAGTTCTGTGAGAAACTACCAAATTGTCTTTCTTAGACTTTTGGGGCTGTTAAAACAAAGTGCTATAAATTAGATAGCCTATACACAACAGAAATTTGTTCCTTATAATTCTTGATGCTAGCAAGTCGAGGCTC
Organism: Ctenodactylus gundi; assembly: GCA_004027205.1. NCBI lineage: Eukaryota > Metazoa > Chordata > Mammalia > Rodentia > Ctenodactylidae > Ctenodactylus > Ctenodactylus gundi. Next base: position 37,273 of record PVKB01006910.1, on the reverse strand, counting down.
AAGGCACTGGCAGATTTGGTATCTGGTGAAGGCCTATTGTTTATTTATAGGCAGTGCCAATTGTAAGAATGCTCTTTATTATACAAGAGAAGGGATTAGATTTCTGGAGTCTGTTTGGTAGGCCCACTAATTCCACTGGAAATGATTGATTGGATCCTAATCACTATCAAACACCCTCAGGATTAGAATTAGTCACCACGGGGATTAGAATTTCAACAGACAAGTACGGAAGGATGCACAAACATTCAGTCTATTGCACTGGCTTCCAAAGTGACGTACCAGTTTGCATTCTCATCAAAGATAAATAATTATTTTTTACTCCACAGCGTTGTCAACATTTGATGTCATCAATGTTGTAGATTTGAGCCTTTCTAATCGGTGTATAATAGCATCACGTTGTTGTTTTAATTTATAATTCCCTAGTTACATATGTATTAATCAGTTTAGCAATGCTACAATGAAATACTTCTAATGAAAAAAGGTTTATTTAACTCCTAGGGTCAAAGTCCAGGATATGTGTGGGCATGGACACTTTGGCTCTGGAAAGGGCAGAGGATGGAGACACATCTTGGCAGTAGTACATGTGGGGTCAAACCATCACAAGGAAACAGTGAGAGACTAAGATCCCACAATCCCCTTCAAGGGTACACTCTCAGTGACCTAACAACTTAATTTTTTTTTTTTTGACAAAGTCTTGCTCCAAAGTCCAGCTGGTCCTAAACTCACTATGTAGCCCAGACTGGCCTGGAATTCACGGCAATCCTCCAAATGCAGGCGTTACACGTTAATTTTTAGTGTGGCATTGGGGAATTGAACTCAGGGCCTTGGGCATGCTAAACAAGTGCTTTGACCACTGAGCTATGCTCCCATTCTCTAGCAATAGACTTCTGTAATACTTCCTCTGGAAAGTAAATGTTTGCTGCTGCCCTGAACAGCTAAGGCAAAAGCAATGATCAGAGTCAGTCCTGGAAGATTTGTTGAGTTATAAATGATAGGTGCCTTTCCCATGCCTTGCTAACTGGGTAGATCATAATCCTGGATTACCTAATGGCAATTTGAGTCCCCCTTGGGAAGAATCTGCTGAAAATGAAGCCAAGACAGAAATACAAAATGCAGAAATATGGAGATACTCCTGATTTTACCTCTAGATCAGCTGGATGTAATTGTACTTGAAGAGACCCTCTCTGGATGTTTGTTTATGCAAAGCAATGAATTCTGTTGGGGACAGTTGCTGCAGTTTTGCTGGAAGCATTTTTTAACTGACAGCACAGTGGCACTGACCAGGAATGAGACTTGTTCTTTGTTCTTTGTTTAATAAGTGAAATAAACCCTGATGTTGAGCCCTGTGTCCTCCCCCTGGTTTCTAGGCCCATAGCTGTAACTTTCTTGGAACACTGAGTGCTGTGTTACACAAGCGAACGCAATACAGATGCAAGGGAACTAGGACCAGGGCCTCTGTGTTTTAGCAGAATGTCCCCTGACATCCCCACTTTTAAGTCTAGATCTCTGTGTAATATTTCACCGCTGTGCCGCCTCTCTTTGTGTAAGAAACTCCCGACCAGGAACCTGGCAGTGTGGGGCAGGCACAATTTTTTCTTCTGCCCAAGTAAATTTCCACTGATTAATACAGCCACATTAGTTTGGTTTTCTGTTTAAGTGTTATTTTATTACAGTGACTGGAATTGTGGATACCTTATGTTACAAATATTCTCTCTTCCTAAGAGTTTTGTCAGATGCAGTAAGTATCCATTTTGCCACACTGAATTTTCCGGAGGTGGTTAGAAACAGAATGCAACCTCCATTGTAAAGAGGATTTATAGCATGTGTCTGATCAATAGGTCAGTGCTGGTGATATGCTTATTATTAAATGTTTTCCACAGTCTGTCTAATTTGGAGGACAACACAGGCCTAAACTATCTTTTCAATTGTTTTTCTTCATGGATGATCATTTAATATGAATGACTCCTAGATGGCTTCAAGTATAGTTATTAATCTAAACTTCAATCAAATAATAGAAAAATATGGAATTTAATGCTTATCTAGTGTTTAAATCAAAATAAAGTTTAAAGAAACCTTTTTATGGAACACAGGAGGACTTGATTAGGCCATTAGTCCTGACTTTCTGTTAATATAAAACGAGAGAGCTGGGTCTTCCTAGCTCTTAGTTCCTATGAGTCCCGTTGAAATAAAAGGAAACAAAACTGAAAGAACTTGGTAAAAAGAAACTTAGGCTGCTTTAAACAGTGCCTAATTCTGGGAAACCAGGTACACACTGGAATTACAGCAAGGAAGCTAGAGTGAGTAAACACACAACTGCCACTTGTGCACACACCCAGACACACTGCAGTAGAAAACAGCCTCTGGGGGCTGGGTGCAGGAACAGCTCAGCAATTAAAGTGCTCACAACTCGCCTATAATCCCAAGGCTCCTGAGGCAGAGGCAGGAAGATTGCCAAGAGTCCAAGGCCAGACTGGCCTACCTAGTAAGTTCAGGACCTGAACTGCAGAGGAGACCCTGTTTCATAAAAACAAAAAACAAAATTGAAAAACAGCATCTCACGGAAGCACCGTTCTATGGAAGAAAGAGGCATGAGGAACGCAGCAAGTGACAAGGTTCTGACATTTTTTTTCCTTCTGAAGACAGACCTTTAGTGCCCTGGTTCTTCTCAGACAGACGAGAATATTACATGCCGGCTTTTCCAGCTCTCGGCCTGCCCCAGCTTATGCGTGTCTGTATTTGCTTACTCCAGCCTGAGGATGTACTGGGAATGCCGGGGAGAGCTGTCAGCACAAGTCCGGCCTCTTCCTGTTCTGCCCTCAATTCAGGATTCAGAAACAGAAGAAAAAAAGGAAGTTGAGATAAGAATACTGGTACCAGAAGGGAAAAGGCAATATACCGAGAGAGAGAGAGAGAGAGAGAGAGAGAGAGAGAGAGAGAGAGAGAGAAGATTGAGGTTTGAGCAAAGGAAACTACCTCTTTAATGGATGTGTTAGAAGAAGTATTACACCCACGAACTATTCAGGAGAGAACCCAGGGCTGGAGCGCCGCTCTGTGGTCGGAGAGCTCGCCCCGCAAGAGCCAGGCTCTGGGCGTTTACTCCCCAGGGCCTCTTAAGCCAAGAGTGGCGGTGTACCTGTGATCCCAGCACTTGGGAAGCTGAGGCGGGAGGATCGCTATATAGTCCAGGCCAGCCTGGGCTACACAGCAAAACTCTGTCTCAAACAAACAAACAAAACCTTATTCTATTTTTCTTTTTTACATATTCACTATTTACTTATTTTTCCCAATGTGCTTTATTTTCAGAGGCACATTTGAAGGTTAAGATAATTTGTTTACCAGAATCAAAACCTTTCATTGTCACCTTTTTTTCCCCCTTTGGCCACACAAAGAGGTAGATGAATCTGGAACAGACAGGTCAGGCATTACATTTTAGAAAGACCGAACCACGTGTGCGTGTGGCGGTGAGTGCTGCCAAGGGAGGGTCGGATTCACTCTGTGTTCTTCTGCAGGAGTCCTAGTCTCCCAGAAGCAGGCAGTGCAGTTCAAGTGGGCCAGATTCGCCCAGTGACCTTGAGTGGCCTTGGGGTTCCATTACTTCCCGCTCACTCTTTCCCATTTTCCCACCCTCCGAAGAGAATCGCAGACTTTGGGCTCTCAGCTGGGAAGCAATCGCCGTTTCTTTAACAACAGGCTGGGGGCGTGGGTAACCGCCAAGATGAGTGTGTAATGAGTATGCACTAGTTTGCATACCTGCATTCTTAAAGCTGCAGAGCGATGTCCATTCCCTCATCATTCTTTCTCCAGCGAGGAGTGGTGCCCCAGTTCAAGGGGCACGAAGGCATTTGAGTTCAGCTGTGTAGGTTTAGCCGCCTCGGAAACCACTCGCTCGAGTGGCTCAGCCCAATGATCCGTGCCAAGTAGAGCTGGCAGGAAATTAGTTGGAATTTCCCACAGACTGGGTGGAGTGTCTCACAGATGAAAGTTGACTCCATGATGAGCAAGGGCTGTATTAATCTCAAAAACAAAAAGGAAAAAAACACCTTCCTGCGCCAGAAAGAAAATTCTAACTGATTAGCTTACTAACAGGGAAGGAAATAAAAAGCAGAACAAACCAGATTCTGTTGAGCTTAGAATGGGTATTCAGAAATTTGGGGTAGTTAGGTTTTTCTGCACGTGGCTGTTTTCTCTCGTGTTCTGAATCCAAAGGATATTTTGGTTTTCCTTGCTCTGCAATTGTTGGGCCCAGAATTTCACCCTGATGCTTTTTGGTTATCAGTGATGTCAGAAGAGTAAAAACGTGTATCAGGGAGGGTGGGAATGAGAGAGACCTGAACAATTCTGAAGCTTCGTAAACTTACAGAGGAGAACTAGCTAAGACAGGCATCTTATTCTCCCACACCCATTGTCTTCTAGATGCCCTAATGTGATTAGGGGGCTTACATCGTTCTACAACCCCCACCACAGGAGATTGCTTGAAACCACGAGAGCAAGTCCTTGGATCCCTCAGGATCCTCACCTGAGACCCCTCTGGACCTCTCCTCAAGAACTTGGCTTTCTCAATAAACCCTTTCTTACTTTAAAAACAAAACAAAATAAAATAATAGAACAAATTTATAGGTAATAAGAGCTTAGAGTTGTAAGATCAAGCAAGGTAATTTCTCATGATGGGGTTGGTGTGGTCTTAGCCTGCCCTTGACGTGGATAGATGGTGAAAAGTTAATTCCAAGAAGTGACGCTACCACACAGAGTCCCAGGGCTACTTCTTAGATCCTTGAGAATGGCTGGATAAGGTTGGCAAAGTGGAAGTTACAGACATTCCCCGTCCACTATCCCAATCAGAGGACTGGGTCAGGCTGGGAAGTCAGATGTTGCAGCTCCTTTCAAATTCTTGGTGACCCTAACAATGAACTGGATGGGTCACAGGTCAAGTTACACCTCCTCCTCAGATCTGCAGCTATCCAGACACAATTGTACAGGACACAGGCAGCGTTACAGTGCCTCGACCTTATCGGGGGAGAAAGAAAAAGTATTCTCCACAGTGTGAGAGTGGGTCTGAGACTGTGACCGTTGAAGGGATTGTGTCAACTTGAGGGGATTAGGAACCACACCTCCGTTAGGATTAGGATTTGGTAAGTATGCCCAGGTTGGGAATTGAGAACCAGCCTAGATTCAAGTGTGAGGGATTTGTAGGCCAGCCAATGAGGGAGGAGCACCCACCCAGATGTGGGAGGGCCAACTGGAACTCCAAGGATATAAAAGGAAGGAAGAAGAACTATTGTCACAGCTTCATCCTGTAGGAAAGCTCTCACCTTCGCAACGGTCTACAAGGCCAACTTGCTGCACACTGCAGATCTTCATCACATACTCGCTCTAGTCTCGACTTGCGCCTGTCTGCCCATCTCTGATCTTCAGTCACCGATCTTCGGGCTCCAGTCTTCACCATTGTTCTTCAAACAACCGAGATCTGCTTCAGACTCTCACCTCACCTGCTGTCCTGCAGTCCTGGAAGGCAGATTTACTTCACGGCTGAGCAGCCATCTTAGACTAACTCTATCCTTAGAGTTGCAAGCCTTCCTAATAGATGCTTGTTGTTAATAAAATCTCTAAAATCTGGGCTGGAGGAATGGCTCAGCGGTTAAAGTGCTTGTGCAATCGCTAAGCCAAGCACTAAGTACCCGAGTTCGATTCCCGAGCACCACATAAGCTGGGCGTGGTGGCGCACGCCTGTAATCCCAGCACTCCGGAGGCTGAGACAGGAGGATTGCCCTGAGTCCAAGGCCAGCCTGGGCTCTGACCTGAACTCAGGACCAGCCTGGACCACAGAGCGAGACCCTGTCTCAAAAAGATCTGTAAATTCTGCCTTTTGAAGAACCCAAACTAATAGAGACTGACCTTGCCACCCTGAGAATAAAATAGGTCTTTTAAACTTTTTGGAAAAGGTTCTGATTGGTCCCGGAGCATCACCCAACACAAATAAAGGAATGGAATTGGTTCCCCATTGGCTTCTCTGGACATGGACTTAATTGGTTCAGGAACAGTGCATTTGATCTCTCAGAGGCTATGACCCCCAGGGGCAGCAAGGAGTCTGGGGTCATTTGGAGGACTTTGCATTCCCCCTTTGATGGTTTAGTTCTATAGGTCTTAAGAGCTTTGTTACTTTAGCGCTTTCTGCTTTGTCCCGGACTGAATCTCTTGTCTCAAAGAAAGTAACACCAGAAAAGCCATCCCAAGAAAGTAACTGAGGGCCCAGGTGTCACAGACTCTGTGCTCCCTCACTGCCTTTCATCAGCCCCTGAAGAGCGCACCGCACAGAACGGGGCACCCTGACAGCACTTACTCCTGAATGTCTCGCCATACAGAGTTCACAAACCAGAACTCCCCTCAGCCTCCAAACTGAGGTAAATTGTGATCTCAAAGCCCCTCCTGCTGGTGTTGTGGGCATGACTAACAGAATGGAAATACCAAAGGCATTCACCTGGAAGACGCTATATAAATCGAGGGTCATGTATTTGGTGGAGATGCTAATTACACATTAGCTTCGCTAATGGATTTTTGTTTTAAGTTCTCCTGTCCTCTTTTCATGTCAAAAGCCAGAGGGGTATAGGGAAAACCAGCACTGTGCTGTAATTCAGAAGCTCAGCACAGGCATGATATTGCTGTGTTGGTGCCGTGGGCACAGACAAGCTGTTTCCGCTTTCTGAGACCCAGCTCCCTGTCTGCTCGCTTCCTTGCCACCTCCATGGGATGTAATGAGGGTGAAGCGAGGTGCACATGAAGGCGCTTTGCCATCTGCACGTGCCTTTTGCAAATGGGAAGCATGGAAATACTAATACTAATAATACTAAGAATACTAAGATTGCAAGCATCCTTTTCTTATTCAAAACACCAAGGAGTAAAAAGAATCTCCTTAGACTTCTGGTTGTCTCCATTTATCACTTGCCCTTCCTGTGTGCTACTGGGCTATTGTGTTTTCTGCTATGACGTGAAGAATCTCTTTGAAAAATGCCTAACGCAAAGCACGGATGCGATAGATAATTTCCCTGTCTAAAGCTCCTCTTCAAAACCAAAGTTGCAAGATATGCTCATAACCAGGAAAAATAGTTATACCAAAGAATGCATTTCAATGTAAATAATGAAACTAATTATCTTAAAAGTTTTTAAAAAGACATGATTCATTGCAATGATGCACTGATTTCTCAAGGAATATTTGAATTCTCTTGGCATGGACAGAACGCACTTTCTTAAAAAAAAACTGTAGGAGGCCAAATATACTATCACTCTCTTCATTCTTATTCTTTTGTGACACAACAACAATCGATAGTGGATTGATTTTTACCAAAAAAATAAAAACCTTAAAGTTAAAAACCAAGGTTTCAAAATTTGTTTTGCAAAGGGATTTTAAACATTGTTTGGTGGGTGTGGGGCATAGCTCAGTGGTTAAAGTGCTTGACTAGCAAGCATAGGACCCTGGGTTCAGGGGCATGGTGGTGCACATCTGTAATGCCAGCACTCCAGAGGCTGAGGCAGAAGGACGTCTGTGAGTTCTAGGCCAGCCTGGACTACATAATGAGTTCAGGACCAGCCTGGAATATATAGCGAGACCCTGTCTCAATACAACTCTTTTATTTTTTTGGTGGGGGGGGAGGTGGGGGGGGGGTGAAACCAGCATATTCTGCAAATGTCTGTTGCATTACAATCCTTATCTGTTGTTCTTTTTTATAAAGAGTGAATGTGTCCATTGTTCCTTCAATTGTTATCCACCCTCTTGATAAAAGTCAGGAAACTGGTGCAGTTCTCCAGGGTCATTTTCATCAATTTCATGAACTTCTGCATATTCTACAAGAACTGCAACTCTGCAATCTATTGGACTTGTACTTTTCAACTACTTACATTATCCTGCAGATAGTAAACAATTGAAAAGATTTTAGCTTACTGATTAGAGATAGTCAAGCTAAGTACGAAAAGTTGTTTGAGATGGAAAACAAATTGTGGGTATTCGGTTGATTAAGAAATGTGTTCAAATATTTTCCCTCCCAAGTAAGTATAGAAAGTATTTCTTCATCTATTCCTCTGTATCTGTTGGTTCAGCTGAAGTAGATTTGGTCTGAATGACATGTACTCACATAAAGGATCGATATTTGCTGGTCAGTTCCCAGCTTAATAAGATCAATTTCATTCTTCAGATGGCGCAATCAGGCAAGAGAAGGAAGTAAAGGAGATACATATAGGAAAGGAAGAAACCAAAACATCCTACTGGCAAACAACATGGTATTTCACATAGATATCCCGAAAACTTCACCAGACAACTACTAGAACTGATAAATAAATTCAGAAAGTGGCAGGACACAAAACCAATACACAAAAATGAATAGCATTCTTGTTCACCAGCAGAGACATCGCTGAAAAATAAATCAGAAAAAAAATCCTGTTCACAGCAACCTCAACAAAAATTAGATCCCTAAGAATCAACTTATCCAAGGAAGTGAAATATCTCAACAATGAAAACTATAGTATTCTGAAAAAAATAATAACAGAGAGATTGAGTAGGAAATTAAAAAGTGGAAAAATATCCTTTGAGTCTAGATAAGCAGAATCAATATTGTCAATATGGTTATACTATCCAAACTGATAGGTAGACTTCATGAACTTTCAAACAAAATACTAACATCATTTTTCACAAAACTAGAATAAATGATCCTAAAACTTATATGGAACCTGAAGAGAACCAGAATAGACAAAGCAATCTTAAATAATAAATCAAAAGCCAAAGGCATCACAACCCCAACATTAAGGTATTTAAAGCAATGGTGATTAAAAAAAAAAGTCCACATGATATTATAAGCACAAAATCAGTCAGGTAGATCAGTGGGACAGAGTTGAGGATGCAGAGACAACTTTGAGCACCTTCAGCCATTTGATCTGGGACAAAAGGGCCCCCAGGTATGCTGGAGAAAAGGTAGCCTTTTTAACAAAAATATTGGAAAAAATGGTTATCCACATGCAGAAGAATGAATTTATATCCACAGTTTTTATCCTGTGCTAAAAGCAAATCAAAACGAACACAGAGAGTAAAAGAGAAACACTGAACCTGCTGAAAGATAAAATAGGCAAAACCCTTCACATCGTAGCCACGTGCAAAGGGCTTTCTCACCAGGACACCATGTGCACCAGCAATCAACAAATGCCGTTATACCAAATTAAAAAGCTTCCGAACAGAAAGGAAACAATAGAGTGAAGAAAGAACTGACAGAATGGAAAAAAAAAATTGCCAGCTACTCCTCGGTCAGAGGGCTGATACCTAGAATATACAATGAACAGAAAAAAATTAGACTCCCCAAAATAAAAGACTCAATCAAAAAGTGGGAAATTGAAATGAATAGACACTTTTCTGAAGAAGCACACTTGTTCAGTATCTTTAGCCATTAGAGAAACGCAGGGTCAACAGAGAAGACAGAAGAGGGGAAGAGAAGTAAAGATGATTGGAAGGAAGCACTAAGAGTGAAGACGGATTGGATACGGCTTGTTCCTCAAGGGTTCATATGTTGAGGGTGTGGCTGTGGTGTGGACTTCTAGGAGATGAGGACCGGTGCAAGATCAACAGGTCACTGGAGGTGTTGCAAGTAAAGTAGCTCTGGAGAGAGGTTGTTGAAAAAAGAGCAAGCCTGGCCACCTCTTCTCTTTCTGGCTTTCTGTTTGCGATGTGAACTCTTACTCTCACAGGTACTCCAGTCACAATGCCGTCTACCTCACCAGAGTCCAGACCAGTAAGGCCACCTGTTCTTGAATTTTGAGCCTCCAAAACTATGAGCTGAATACTTCTGTTTTCTTTATAAAGTTAGCCTACCTCAGGAATTTTGTTATAGTAATGCAAAAGGCCAAATCAATTGGGAAAAGATACTTATAATAAATGTATCCCAAAAAAAGATTGGGTCCAGATTTCAACTTTATTATTTTATTTTATTTTATTTTATTTTATTTTATTTTGAGACAGGGTTTCACTGTGTAGTCCAGGCTGGTCCTGAACTCACTGTAGAGTACAGGCTGGCCTTGGACTCGGGGCAATCCGTCTGTCTCAGCCTCCCGAGTGCTGGGATCACAGGCGTGTGCCACCACGCCCAGTTTATGTGGTGCTGGGGAATTGAACTCGGGTACTTAGAGCCTGACTTAGTGCTTGCTAAGTAAGCGCTTTAACCGCTGAGCCGTTCCTCCAGCACCTCAACTTTATTTTTAAAAATGAGCTAGATTTTAACAAACTCTTTGCTAAACAGGGTAGTCAAATGACCAACAGAAACATAAGAAGGTGCTCATACTCATTAATCACCAAGAAATGCAAATTAAAGTTTCAATGACATATTGCTACACTTGTGTCAGATGAAAAGGATGGAAAAAACAGTTCTCAGAGCTGTTGGTGGGGCTACAAATGGTAAATCTACTTTGGAAGTTTTTTGATAGTAAGACTAAACATATCTATACCCTATGACTCAGAAATTCAACAATACTGTCGAGTATATGGCCAACAAAAACCATGGTTTCAATTATCCATAGTCAACTGTGGCCTAAAAATATTAACAGTGCAATGGGAAGAGGAAGAGAGAGTGGAGAGAGATGTGCATATAAGTTTTATTGTAGCAAATTACCATGATAATTCCCTTTCATTCTTGGTAATTTTCATGTGCCTAAGTCATAGTTAAACTTAATGATAGGTATGTATAGGAGAAATAGAAGCTATGTAAAGTTGGACATTATTGGTGGTTTCAGGCATTCAGTGGAGGTGGGATGGTTAATCTTGACTATCAAATTGATTGGATGGAAAATATCTTGTGTATTGGTTAGGTTAGGGTTCTAAGAGATAGAGTTAACAGAATTTATGGAGATAAAGGAAATTTATTTGGAGGGCTTATAAGTTTGAAGAGAGAGATAGTCTAAATTGGCTGTGTAGAAGTAGGAGACCTGGAGGGTCCCAGTAGTGCTCAGGCTTGTGCCTGAAAGACACCAGTCTGAGAATGTAGGACAGCCAGTGCAAGCCTGCTGCAGATGGTGGGCCAAGAAAACAGGCAAAGGTGGGAGGCTGATGCCATTTTACTACAGAGATCTGGGAAGTGCCCACCTGGAGCAAGTCAGGAGCAAATCCAAGTCCCCATTCCCCAGCTTAAAGTGAGTGCAAGAGCCTTTTCAGGAAGGGGCTGCAACAACATTGTATATTCTTCCCTCCTTTCCCCAGTTAAGCTGCTCCTCCCCTACTTGCTGGCCCTCAGTAAACAACACACACCTGAAAGCTATTCCCTGAACGTCCCCTAGTTGCAACAAGTTGACACAATTTCTCCAACAGCCACACCTGGGAAACTCCTCAAGCACACTTCTGGATGTGTCTAGGGAGTTTCCAAACACACTTCTGGATGTGTCTAGGGAGTTTCCAAACACAGATAACACAGATAACTTCATCAGTGGCTAAATTCACTGATGAAATCTTAATTTGATAGCATTAATGAACGCTGAGTAGGTAGAGAAGGTGAAGCCTGGTTGAAGGGGCCTGCTGGGACTTGAGCAGCCTTCTTCTACCATGATGTTTCTGGCTTGCCACAGGCCTAAAGCAGTAAGAGTCAGCTGAACACTGACTGAAACTTCTGGAACTGGGAGCCAAAATAAGCCTTTCTACCGTTAGGTTGATTTACACTGGGTGTTTCGTTATAGCAATACAAAGTTGACTAATTTAGGGGTGTCGGAACAAATCCACTGTGGATAAGAAAGAGCAACTTAAGTACTTTTAGCCCCCAACATGTAAGTACAACAAAGTTCATGACTTATTTAATAATATTAGTTATAATTTTTTGTTATTTAAATTAGCATTTGATTATTAATTATTACTACTAATTTTTAATATTTGGTTATTTATAATAGTCCCAAACTAGAAACAATCCAGTAAGGAAAATGGAAAAATACATTGTATTATATTAATATAGTGGGGTAGTATTCAGATGGAAACAAACTACTAGGGTATGTACAACTATGGCACAGAAACCAGACACTAACCTCATGTAAGGTGTGACTTAGAAGATGTTTGAAAATAGCCTGAACTAATTGATGGTGACAGAGATGAGAACAATGGTTATCTTACGTGTGGGTGGTATTGACTGGGGTGATGCAAGCGGACCTTCAGAGGTGTTGGGGATATTTCATAGCTGTACTCACTGCATGCAAATTATATATACATTCTAAGTTACTATATAAAATCTACATAAATATGGATGTATATGATTATATAATATAAATGATATATGTGTATATTAGTTTGGGTTCCTTCAAAGACAGAATTTGCAGATTTTATCACAAAAGGATCTATTAGGAAGGCTTAGAAATCCAAGGATTGAGATAGTCCAAGATGGCTGCTCAGCCGTGAAGTAGATCTCTTGTACAGGACTGCAGGACAGCCGGTGAGTGAGCGTCTGCTGTAGATTCTGGGTGAAGACCGAAGCCTGAAGATCAGCAACTGAAGAGCAGCAACAGACAGGTACAAGTCAAGACTGGAGCAAATCTGTGATGAAAATCAGCGTTGATGTCCGTAGACAGTTGCGAAGGCCAGAGCTTTCCCAGAGGATGAAGCTGTAACAATCGGCCCTCTTCCTTCCTTTTGTACCCTTGGAGTTCCAGTTGGCCCTCCCACATCTGGGTGGGTGCTCTTCTCTCATTGGCCAGCCCACAAATCACTCACACTGGAATCTAGGCTACTTCTCAATTCCCAATCCAGACGTGGTTCCCAAACCCTAATCCTAATGGGGGTGTGGTTCCTGATTCCCTCAAGTTGACATAATCCCTTCAACAGTCAATTGTGTATATAATAAAACAGAAAAAGCTAGCAGTGAGCGAAAATTCTGTAGTTGAAGAACCTTTTTCAGTTCTTAACAATGTAGCTCATTTTACTAGCCTAAAAATATACTTTTCTAAAAGACATCTTACATGTTTCAACAAGTATTGTGGGTTGTCTTTATTCTCATCTTTATGCTTTTCTGTATCTTTCCAATTTTCTATTATGAACTTGTCTTTATAATTAGAAAAAATATCTGAACAATATTTTCAGGTACTTGCTAAAGTTAACTAAAAATGGTGTCCTTGCACTGATATGAAATATTAATATTAAATTATTTTGATGTACTTTTTAATACAAAAATTATGTCTCTTTGGGCTAATATTTTTGAGTTCTCAATACTGAAAGCACGTATATTTTTTTCTTATTAAGACTAATTGCTCATGGATTCAAGCGCCAGTACTGCAGAAGAAAAGACAAATTGCAAGATTGTACCGTTCCTGCTTTATTTGAAAGCAATTCCGTTAGTGGTAAGAACACACAAACTTTTTTGTCTGACTGCTTGAGTTCGTAGACTTGGCAGTCATTTTCTGGTCGGGGACTTTAGGTAACTACTCACCCTCTCTAATTTTCAGTTTCCTTTGAATTAGAGAAAATAGTAGGAGCTACATAAGAACGAAATTATAAAAATGAAAGCCATTTCTCACTACTGCTGTGACATATGACTAAGTCACATCTGTTAAATCTTGCTATGGGTTGAGAAGGGTTGTTTAGAGAGAATTTTAAAGAATGTTTTCCATTAAAAAGAATATTCTACGCTCTCAAAAGCATAGATTTAACCAACGTATCTGCCCATCTACATTGGAGGTCATTAATAATCTACTTTATCTAATCGTTGTAGCCATTCGATGAAGGAGGTAGAGTAGTACTCCCTGTTATATGTATGGTCGCTGAGGCCCAGAAAGGTGACTTAACCCCAGAGGACACAGGGGAGAGCCGTGGCCTTTGACCTATGGACCCCTCAGTGCCAACTTCTCCACTTCATGCTGGCCACAATATGCACTGGCAGTTTCTTTCTGGGTGACTTTAACCTTTAATTCCTGTAAGGCCGGTTTGTTTTCTCTCTCTCGTGTGTGTGGGCCCCTCGTCACACTTCAATCTCCCCTGCTCTTCCGGTCCACCGAACTGTGCTTACTGAGCAGTGACTTTCCCATGGGCATGTTTTGTGCTCCTGTTGGCCCCTGGCCAGAGCTAAACTATCTCAGAATTTCCTGTATATGGGGATCTTCATTTAGTTTTGGCCTCTTTTGTATTCTGATGACCTTTACTTTTCCTCTTAGCACTTAGTGCTCAATTTTCCAATTCATTTGTTTGGGTACTTGCCATCCTCCTATGCTTCCTTCTGAGATGTGATTTATTTTTAAAATTTATCTATTTATTTATTTATTTTTATACAGAGTACTGAGTCCAGGGCCTTCTCACTGAGCTGCGTTCCCAGCCTACTTATTATTTTTGATTCTGAGACAGGGTCTTTCTACGTAGATAAATTGTCCAGGCTGAATTCGAACTTGTGATCATGGTGCCTCAGCCTCTCAGAATGCTTGGGTTATAGGCCAATCATCAGGCTTAGTTATGATTTATTTTAAAACCTCTGAAACTACCCAGCATGCAAAAATGGGAAAGGCCTAATAGATAGGATTCAACTGAATGAATGAGTTAATGATGTAGCAGCCAAATAAATATGCATTTAAAAATATTTATTTACAAAACAACTTAAGGAACACATGTCACATTGTGCTGAAATGCTTTCCTTTGCCTACATATTAAAATGTAGAGAATAGCCTGCAGATACCACTTGTATCTCACAACAAGTTTTAAAGGTTTTTTGTTTGTTTGTTTTTGGATATCTGGTCTGTTGTCCTTTGCCCTGATCTCATTAATATGCTGGAAATAAACTTGCTATCCTTTGTGAACATAGTGACTTCTCCAGACCACAGAGATGGGGCGCTTCATAGACAACTTTCTGGGTATCAAACAGTGCAGAGAAGAGGGGCTGGAGCCCACTGGTGACAGATATGCAACCCATCTTTTCCAGGGGGGCCAGGGTGATACTACCCTGGCACAGCATACCCAGATGTTATGTTTCAATCTTTCCAGGATAATTAGAGACTGGTTGAAAAAAAGCATATGTCAGAGTAGATTCTGTCATCTGATGAGAGCCATGATTTTAGAAATTGTGTGAGGTGTATGCATTTCAGTTTTTAAATGCTTTTCTTTCTTGTTTAAGAGTTTCATATGAATTGAGTCATTCCTGGAGAGGTTTATGAAGTATTTTTTTCTGTTAAGAAACCTTGAACTGAGTGTGCAAACAAAAAATATATAAATAAACTTGAATTTCGAATCAAAGGACCTCTACTCTTAAAAGAAGACACAGGTCAGAGACTATAAAAGTTATGGTATATGACTACATCTAGACATGTCAGGTACATCTCAAGATTATATTTAACAATATTCCATTGCATATTGAAAATTTGCCAAGAGAGTAGATGTTATATACTCTTACAATAGTAGCAAAAAGGTGGGTGGAGGAATGGCACTTAAAGTGCGTGTCTAGCAAATCCAAGACATTAGCTGATTTCCCGATACTACATAAAACCAGGTGTGATGGTGCGTGCTCATAATTCCAGCACTAGGGAGGCAGAGGCCAGTGTGTACCTTGCTTACGTGTACTAATCATGTCATTTGTAGATGCAGATCAAAATATCATGTTGTGTGTAACAAAAATAAAGAAATAATATGAAAAAATAATTTTTATATTTAGAATTTTTCAAATAAAAAATAACTGGAAGGCCTTGACTCCTTTAGGCGAGGAGCTGTTTTTCTCGAAATTCTTAGGAACACCAAAGGCAAATTGATGTGAGCTTGCCAATAAGGAAGTGCAGTGGAATTTCCAGATGATTGTCAGAGACGACTGGGTCAGAGGCTTGCAGCAGCAGTTGGCTGATGTCAGAACGTTGGTGAGAAGACTTGTTCCATAGGAACCCCCCTGCTCCTGCAAACACGCTGAGCTCTTTGTCTTAACTGCTGCTCTGTCGCTGGGATACGACACTCAGCATCCACAATTAAAGTGAGGAAAGATTTAGTTTAGCTCACAGTTTCAGAAGGTCTCAGTCTGTTCATGGTGACTGGCAACCAAGGGAAGGGGCTGGCAGAGAAGAGTTTCTCAGATCATCACAAGAAGGATCTGAGCCTCCAGGAGAAGTTGGGGCAAGAGGATATATTTTTCCAGATGACATGCCCAGTCATGTGCCACATGCCCAGCAATCCACATCCTGGTATTCCATTCCTCCTTACCAGGACCCACTCCTAACAGCACATGGAATCCATAGGTAACCCACCACATCTGACTACAGGAGGCTTTTGAGGGACATTCCAGATCCAAAGCATACCACTTGTCAAGTTAGAGCTTGGTATTAAAAAACTCATCTCCTTTGACAGAAAGTGGTACAATGTCATCAAGGCCATCATCCATGGACTTCATCAAAGCCCCTGTATCGGCCACTGACCAGCTATGTTCTGACAGTTTGTTTTATGAGAATGTATCACATTGACTAGGCTATGGAAAGCCTAGATATTTGGCTAATCCTTATCTGGCTCTGTCTGAGAGGGAGGTTTGAATGACAGCAACATTTGAGTTAAGCAGATTTCCTCCCTCCATGTGTATGGTTTTTATTTGGTCTACTGAAATCCTGACCAGAACAAAATGCTGAGATAGGCAAACCCCCTCTGCCTGACTTAGAACTAGGACATCAGCCTTCTCCTGCCTGCAGCCTTAGACCATTGGCTCTCCTCAGTCTCCAGCTTGCCATGTGCAAATATTCGGACACCTCTACTTTCATAATTGCATGAATCAATTCCTATGACAAATATCTTTTTAAATAAATACTTCTCTGAAGAACCAAAACTAAAACACATGTGTTCTGGGTTGTACTAAGTAAGTATCCTCTCAATTTCTTATCTTACAAAGCACAAAATATCAGAGATCATTAGGGGAAAATGTTTGTGATGTACGTATCACACTTAAAATCATTCAGCGCATCATATCAACCATTGTTAGTGCTTTCCTCAGGGTTTACATTGTATTATTCTCCCCAAAAATGATTAGTTTGCACTTAGTATTCCAGACATTTTAAAAGTTTGTAAGTAGAAGCTGAATCACGGCTTATAAGCATAATATTTTATAAGTGCATGAGATATCCACTAAAATGTATTTATTACTTTAAGTAAAAGTTGAAATGAAACCAAATTTTAATGTTAGTACTTAATATGCTTCAGGTTTCTCTCTTATGTGCTTTGATTTTGAGGCATCCTGAATCTTTGCTAGGTTTCTGCTACACTAAACTTGGCAAACAAAGCCTAGGAGGAAATAGGGCACTTCTCTCTGTGGATGGACCACACAGTGTTCCCTCTTGTTTACAACATTCTGTATTAGGTCATGCTAATTCGGGGACTTAAAAAAACCCATCGTTTTGGGGCCTTAGTGGGCATTTTAATTTGGCTTCGTAGAACTGTATGTGCTGTTTGGGGCACAAATTTATTATGGTTTCAGTGAAAAGAACAAATGCCGGCCATGAAGCAGATAGGACATCGTTTATTACATTATCTTGTTGTTCTACTCCCTCTCGGCAAAACTGGAACAAATAATCCAAGCTTGATTATGATTAACCTGGCTATAGACTCTACCCTTGACATGAGTGTTGGGGTACCAGCCATGTCTATCCGTGGAGGCCACTGGGCTCATCTAAGTGAGGTCACAAAGCCGTGAATGCTGTCTAGTCAGACGATCTTATTCTGCTGTTTGTATCTTATTTTACTCTTTTTTCAGGCCACTTTTCATTACTCACATCCTTTTGTTCTGTCTTCCTTCAAGTTGCTCTATTTTGTCTCAGTTAAAGCTGATCTATATTTTGGCAGCGGTTTCTTAGTATTCCAGGTGTGTGCAGCTCTTCAGCAGAGGCCGCTGTGGTTGAGAAATGCCCCGCATGAGATTATGTATTTTATGAGTCATTCGCAGCTTCAACTCCATCAGTCATGACTCAGTAGTTGACTTTTCTGAGTCTCAGTTACTTTTCTGTTGAAATCAGGGCAACAAAAATTACTTCTCAAGTTACAGTGAAGATTGACTAATAACATCTGAAGAAAAAAAATCTTTGATAGACTAGGTGTGGTAGTGTAGGTCTGTAATCCCAGCTACTCAGGAGGCCAAGGAAGGAGGATCACAGGCTCTGGCCACCCTGGGCAACTTGGTGAGGCCCTGTCTCAAAATGGAGATTAAAATGGTGTTGGAGATGGAGCTCAGTAGCAGGGCACTTGCCTAGCATGTGTGAAGGCCTGCTTCAATTCCCAATACTGCAAAAAGAAAAAAAAATCAAAAATTAAAAAGAGGACAGTTTGGCAGGACTGTCAGTTTCTGGTCTAGCATGTTACAGGTATAGAAGTTACCACTTCATCCTAACAACAGACAAAAAAGCTGAGCATATTTAAAAAGCAACAAGTCCTGCTAGAACAGAAAAAGATGTGAAGGCATGGGACAAGTTGCTGTCACTGTAATGGGAGAAACCAAAGGACAAATACAGAGAATCACAATGTGCTGCACAGGAACCCGTGAGCAGCGAGCTCTTCAGCAACCTGTGCCAGAGCCGGAAAACCTGAACTGTCACTAGTAAATTGTTAGGACAACCGTGACCATTGAAAACTCCAGGGAGACCTAGCTACAGGGCGCTCACACTATGTTTCTCAAGCTACAAGAAGAAGGGGAAAGACTTTAAATGCTTATTACTAAGTACGATAATCCAGACTAGAAATTCCACATACTGTGTGACTCTAGGTATGTGGCATTTTTGGAAAAGGAAAAACTATGGAAGCAGTAAAGACATCAGTGCCTACTAAGGGCTAGTGGGGAGGGAGGAATGAGCCGGCAAGCAACGAGGACTTCCCGGGGCAGTGACGCTACTCAGTGTAGTGCTTGTCCAAACTCGTGGAACACACAGCACCAAGAGTGAGCCTCCATGTGAGCCCTCAGGTGACAATGATGTGTTCATGCAGGTTCATCCCGTGTCCTGTGCACCATCCTAGCAGGGAGTCATTAATGGGAGAGGCTATGAGTGTGTGGGGTCAGGGACCATTTGGGAACTTTCTGTATCTACTGCTCAATTTTCCTGTGAACCTAAAAATTAAGACCACTAGAAACACTTGTGGCCATTTTCATAATTAGGTCATTATTATTTGCTTTTCCTTTGGGCAGAGCCCCACGGTAAGCTGCCTCCTCTCTTCTTCCTCCTTCTTCGGGACTGTAAGCTTCTGGAGGGAGTGTGTGGACTGTGCCTTGCTCATGACTGGACCCCAGACAGGGGCACTATGCCAGGCATTTGATGGGAATGCGGCACTCAATAAATGATCAAATAATGGTTGGACTCTTATGGAACTTAAAACGAAAAACAGTGAAACAGGGTAGGGTGGGGAAGGAGGGAGGGAGGGTAGGGGAAGGGGAAGGACAGAAGGAGAGTGGGAAAGCCCTTGTCACCTTGACAAGATACATATGTGCACAAAATGCTCAGCTCCAATGTAAACCTTAGATTTTGCACGTATACATATCAATGAAATGGGGGGAAAAAAGAAAAAAAAATAATGGTTGGAATGGTGGGCCATGGGTGAGGCAGATATGTTAAGGTCCAAAACTTTGCAGAGTGCATCACCTTTAGGTTCCTTCTTCAACATAGTAGTCCTTGCTGGCCATAGAAGAGAAGTGCAGTTACCTTTCTTGATCCACCAAGAAAATTGCAGCCTATGCAAACTCCTCATCTCTACCCATCTTGGAATTATATAGCTTATGAGTTTCTTTATTACCCTGCAAAAGTCAAAATTAGTGCTCAGAAACAGGAAGGAAATGTTATTCTATCCTCAAACTCATGCAAGTGGAGTTTTAGTTATTACGCTTACAAAGTTAGGGCAGGTTAACCCCTGCACAGAGGCAATCTAATAGCATTGGAGCCATTATTTCAGCTAAGTGCCCTTTTCAATTAAGCATCTCTTGTATTATTTTTTAAGTGCAATTACTTTAGACAGCAGAAAAGCTAAAATTTGCCTGTGTAAATGGATATGAACAATGTCTACCTTATACTACTTGGGCTTCTATACCCCAGGTAAAAAAAAGTACCAGGAATGGTGCCCAGTCTACAGACATGGCAGGCTGCCTCTCTTCCCTTCACCCTCCAGATATGCCCACACGCTGTCCACCCAGCTGTGGCTGCAAAGTGACCAATTCAGGCTGTAGGAGGAGTCCTCGCACATCCAGGTCAAAGGCAGGAGAGTGAATGGGCAGGAGGAAAGGAAGAAGCTGTTTGGGGCGCACGTTCCTTTGCTTCTCCTCTGCTGGATTGTCAGAAGAAACAGCTAATGTCAGACTTTCAACATGTGGTAGCCTCTCTTAGAATGGGAGATTACTCCGGGCGTTCCGATTAGGCCAACACAAGCTAACAGCCCTTCATAGATACCAGACACAGAGGGTTATACTTTCTCAGGTTGGTGTCCTAAATCTCTGCCCACGTCTTTGCAGAGAGCCTCTTTGTTAAATGACTCTCAGATGAATCAATCTGAGCTCTCACTCTCTTTCCTATGAGGGCCTGACCGATACACCTCATGTGAGAGGAGAACAGAACGTAGCTCAAGTTGCCCTTTCTACTGCAGATTCTCAAAAATTAGCAAAGGCCAAAATGGAAACCATTTCCCGTCCATTTGTGTGAATTACTCATCCAAAACTGAGTATATTTTTATAGATCGAAGTTACTGTTAAGCATTTACATATGTTCCTTTAATCCCGTGTGTAAGTAGAGGACCACCAGTAGTTGTCTCACGTGACACAAGGACAGGCTCAGGGTCTGAGCAGTTAGCACCCCTGTGGGGAACTTGCTAAAATGTAAGCAATGATTGAGTTCGCCCCACACCTGCTGAGCCAGTAGAGCAGTGGGACTAGTGGCTTTGTGTCAACTAGCCTTCCAGAGACTTCTAACACATGCTAAAATCTCAAAACCTTGGATGTATTTTAATGTAAGGAACTTAATTCTTCACTCCCTGAGTGTCTACCCTCATGCAACAGAATCCTTTCCCTTTCAACCCACTGGTTTTCCAGCAGGAGTGTATCAATGACCCAGGGCTTGTTCAAATTCCCAGTGCCAGGCCTCACCGGAGATTTGCTGAATCAGAATCCCTGCGCAGCACCTCACATTCAAAAACCTTTAACTACTCCATCAGCTGAACACAGTAACAAGCCAAAAGGCTGTAGGAAGAATGCACACTCCCTGAGGCTGCGGGTGGCGGCCGCAGGAACAGACTTGGGCCTGACACCGGGTTGCCGCACATGTGGTTGTCTACACAGCTGATTCGTGTTTGCGGCACCTGTGAGGGCACAAAAGGGAAAATGTAGAAACCATGCTCTGCAGGGACTGCACGCTCGCTTCTCTTTTCCCTGGAGACACTACTCCCATCCATACCTCTAGTGGGCATGTGATATAACTAACCGAAACAGCAGATGACTGCGTCCGCCCTAGCAACCAATCAGATGCCTGCTTCAGAAATTTGCAGTATAGGAGACTGAAGCAGGAAGATTGTGAGTTTGAGGCCCATCTGGACCACAAAGTTAGACTGTCACAAACAATAACAAAAGGAAAAAAGAAAGGCAGGAAGGCAGGGAGGCAAAGAAGGAAGGAAGGAAGGAGGGAGGGAGGGAGGGAGGGAGGTGGGGACAGTAAAACCTCACTACTCCTGTGGCTGGCTGACTTGCAGCAGCGTTAAGATACTTGGGTACTTGTTTAGAGAATTAGGTTTTTGGATCAACTCGACCTACTGAATTAGAATCTTCATCTGAAGATCCTAAGGAGACTGCAGTGCAGATTCGCACTTCAGAAACGCTCCCTTGAGAAACAGACTTCCTGGAGAGTTTGTAGTCTACACTGTAACCCTGCCCTGAGTGGATATCATGTTTGATCATGCAAAGGCACTGAGACTTGGCAAAGTAATACAAGGAAACTAATAAGCTAGGAAGATGAATATTTGTGAAGGTAAAAAGAAAGAAGCTGAATCTGGAAACACAGAAGCAGAAGAAATGGCATGGGTTCTCGAATTTTCTGGGGCCGCACTCTCTGAGGGCCAGTTTCACTTCATTTTGTTGATCTTGGTTTTCCAGGAGATTTGTGGCGCGTCTTTTTAACAAAACTCCCTCATTACTTAAGTTAGCTTCACTGTTTCTTACAAAGAAACACACTTCAGGACTAAAGTAAAATTAAAATTAGTCATTTTTGTAGCTATTGTAAAGTGCACTCCTTATGTATGAACTAGCTTTTCTTTCCTACTGAAGAAATATTAAATAACATATGGCCACTATAAAAAATGACATATCTCAGAATGGAGTGAAATGTGGGGAGGAGGGGAGAGAAATTTGCTTTCCTAAGACCTTTGTTGTCATTCTGCAGATTCTCTTATAACCTTGAAGGCTTTTTCTGTATAACAATACTTCTAACGTCTCCCTTCTTTCCCTTATAACCAATAGAAGAACAAAAGCAGATCATTTCATTGTCAACACACCTGGAGGGACATTCCTAATGATATCTAACATTTGTTTAACTCAGAACTTTTAAGAATGCTCTTCCCCAGCTTTGTGAGTAGTGGTCCTGGCAGGGAAGGAGAAGAGGGCTACGACGCTCACTGATTTGGTGCCCGGGTACACTGTGGTGTGAAGTCATGCCCTCAGTCCTCACTGAAGTTCACTAATAAACGGATATATAGAAGTTCCTGCTGTATTTGCTGTAAATAACAACAACAACAACAACAAAAAAAAAAAACCAAAAAACAAAAATATTACCCCTAAAGTCCCATTGCAGGGATTTTCTCTTAGAATTCAGTGCCAGGGAAAGGCCATCAACCCAAGAAACTCGCCTGTGTCCTCCCCTGGGACGTCAAGACTGACACACTGCTGCCTGCGACCTTTGTCACTTTCGGCCTTCACTGCCAGTTGCTCAGAATCAAACCAGTTCAGTCACAAGAACTGACTGACATATGGTCCTGGGGACTGGGTCTGTGGCCCTCACTACAGTCCTAGTATTTTCTTGATTTTTTTTTTAAACTTTGAGATATGGTCTCTTTAAGTCACTACGTCATTCAGTCTGGGTTCAATTTGCAATCCTCCTGCCTCGGCCTCCCAAAACGCTGAGATTACAGGTGGAAAGCCTGCCTTACTAGAACTGATTTTTCTAGTTGGCAGATTCTTAGTCCTATCTTTGGCTATAACATACTATTTCCTGTCACGATTTCATTGTAATTTTTGTTTAATTATAAATAAAGAAGGATTTAGATAAACAAGGAAGAGCTTTAGATGAGTGAAATCTTCAAAATGAGAACAACAAAGCCCCGTGCAGAACCAGCACACAGTTCCGTTTTCCAAACTCTAGTTCTCGCAATTGCCTCTGTCTTCTGTGAGCTGAGCCGCGAGCCTCCCCCTTCATTACAGACTCTGTGGAATTTATCTTTTAAAGCACAGCAACGTCCCTGTCAAGTGTTTTTTTGAATGGAACGAGTCATGGCTTTTGGAAGCCACCTAGGCCTGAATCACTTAATGTTTCCAGAGGCAGTTTCATTCCAGTGCAGCGCCGGCTGTGTGGGGTTTGCCAGCAAACGCGATAAAAAGATGTTGCTCCTCTATTTGCTGCTATACCACACGGTCCTTCAAAACTGCAGAGCGCCATTTTCATGTCTGCCTTTCTCCAAACAGATGACAGATACCTACCTTGAATAAAAACAGCTTTTTGTCCTTAAAGACAAAACAGTTTGGCGAGCAGAGATGAGTCATGTTTTAACAAAGGCTCCTCATGAGTCTCGTTTCTTTTGTGTTGAGATTGCAGTTATTTTCTTTTAGGCCTTTATGAGGATTTTACATTGTACTCTTAAAAATAAAACACTCACTTTAATTTATTCTGTTATGCAATATGACGTGGCCTTTTGTTCACCTTTTATTAAGTAAAAGAAAACAGTTAGGAAACCTTTTCTTTCTTTTTTTCAAGGTTTTTTTTTTTTTTTTTTTTTTTTTTTTTGGCAAAACACTATGAGGACTGAAGCCATCTGCGCTCCAGGGCACCCTCTGCCGGCAAGTGCCGTGAACTTTCAAATCTCTATTGCTGGCTGGCTTTTCATTCTTTAACCAAAGATATTTTCAGTGTATTAGGAGAAAGAAAACATCCGCATGAAACAAACAAATGAATGAACAAAACCAAAACAAAGCAGAGATTTAATCCTAAGAATAAATAAATATGTTGTGTATAGTACCGTCATGTATAATTTGCGTATTATGAAAAGAAAAATATTTTTTGATTGTAGCTTCATTGGCACAGTAAGACTATCAGTTGCTGAGCAAAGGTTACTGAATGTCGGTAGTTAAGAGACGCCATAACAGGTACTGGGGTCACCTAGGTGATGCTGGCATAACCCTCTAAAAGCTTTGGGTCTCGCTAGAGGAACGATCCTTAATCATCTGAACAGGAAAACATTGCAAAGGTTCCAGAGAAAGAAGAAAGAAAGGCATTCTGGGTAAGAGAAAGCACAGGGCACATGGAGGACGAGGATGTGTACAGAACCAGGCCAGCTAGCTCCGGCTAGTTGGCTGTGGATCGGCCTGGCGCGCAGGCACCACCCAGGAAGGGCGCTGTGAAGCCGCAGCGCACCCTCGTTTACATCTCAGGACCTCACAGTCACGAAAATTATGAAAACCTCCTCTTAAGAGCTTTTGTTTATGTGGACTTCATTTACTGATGTTTACAATATTAGAAGCCACAGAAATTAAAAATCTTGTTCTTAGTTTATTTCATTTCATATTATCTGAACCTCTATTGTAGGGGAAAGCAACTCTTTTCAATACAAATTAGGGAGAAGAGTGATGGTCACGTGTATTTTCACAAATCTCTCGATGTCTGGCATGAGAGGAGACAGCTGGAGTCCCCTGTCTGCTTCCGCTTGTGATGTGTTGTGGCACCACACACCTACAGCCACTGGAACTCACCACTACACATTCCCAAAATAAAAATAGTGGAAAGGCTTTGGAGTTACTGAGCCCTCAGGGGTCCCCAGACCAGGCTTGGGGCAGTAGTGCTGCAGAAGCGGGCAAGGCTGAGAGTTGTGTGTATCATGTTGAGTGACCTGAACCTTCCCAGGGAACAGAGGAGTTCAAGCTCAGACATTTGTGGACAGGTTGAATTTCCATATTTTTGCAGATGTGGTGTGAATGAATTTCAGGGAGAGAGGAAAACTAGTTAGTCTCTGCTATTGTTTGGCTGAAACAGATAACAATTTAGCTTGAATGGTGCACCTGGAGATTGGAAGAATAATGGCTTTGGGCAAAAATTTAGGAAATAAAACTGATGGGAATTGGTGATGAGAAGTAGGAGAACCAGAGAAGATAGAGAGACTGTCGTAACTCTACCATGGACAGCCAGAGTGAGGTGGTAGAATTAAATGGAGCAGGGACTGTGGAAGGCAATGCCAGCTCAGGGAAGAGAAGTGAGCACTTAGAGATTACCTGAGCTGGTGGGAGAGTGGACTGTCTCACAAGGGTGTATGTAGGGATCTGAATCTTGCACAGGAACAAATTTATCATAAAACTTGAGCGTAGGGACCCACATCTGCATGGGCTTCCTCCCCCACCCAAGGAATTGAAGAGACCTTATTTGTAGATACACAAAATTAGTGTTTTGGGGGCTGGAGGGTATAGCTCCATGTAGAGTGCTTGCGTGGTATACATTGGGCCCTGGGCTTTACCCCGGCACTCTGAAGGGGAAAAGGATTAATTTTTTTTTTAGATATGCAAGGTCAAATGCAGTTGATTAGTGTCACTGTTTCTTTCTTATTGGAGCTTTTTATCAGGAATGGTACCTTGCATGTTACAGGGGTAGGTGAGGTCGCAGGCATTCTGTGAGATCTCATTAAGGGAAAAGTCATCTGGGGATACCCTTAGCTTTAATTTAGCAATAGAATACAGTTATGTGATTTGAGCAGCTCAACTTAAGTCATGGCTGACTCAATGAGTGGAGGGACAGTTTGTAGGAATACCCCTCTCTCACACTCTGCTGAAGGCCAGATGCAGTGCAGTATGAGCTCAGTCTCTGATAACCAGCACCAAAAATTTGAAGAGGGAGGAGGAAAAAAATAAAGTGAGAAATAAATGGTGTCAAAAAATAATCAGTGAAAAATTCTTCCAATCATCAGGCATAAATAAATGTAAAAAGAAATTCTGGCCTGGCCAATAGCTAGTCAGCATGGAAGTTCTCTGCCAGAAAGAATTGCGGTACCTTTAAGATGGCTGTACGTTCTCTATCACTCCTGCCATTAAATAGTAGTGTCTGTACTGTGGTTTCGCTCTGGAATGTACCCCAAAAATCTCGTGTATTTGGATGGATGGATTAGCCATGGAACCATTTACTTTTAAGAGATTGGGGCCTGGTCTGGAGGGGTGAGTTATGGGTGTGTGGATTGGATTACTGATGTGTGCACCATGGTGGGGGCTTATACCTGGAAAGAGTGAACACTGAAGCTGGACCTAGAAGGGTGGATCACTGGGATAGAACATGGAAGGATATAAGCTGCTTCCTGACTCCCTTCTGAGACTTGACTTGACTTGGCTTCCTGTTTGCAACGCCATGAGGAGACGTCCCCACCTCTGCCAGCAACCCATGAATGAACTGTGACCTTCTGAAACCCTGATTTGAAATAACTTTTCCTCCCTTCAACTGTGCCCATCAGGTATTGAGTCAGTAATGAAAAAAATAACTAAGACAGTCTGTTCTTTTTGGATCTGGGCTGGCCCAGTGATTGGCTTTGAATAACAAAATATGGAGGAAGTGGTGCTTGGTAACTTCCAAATCTGGAAGTTAAAGAGACAAATTGCTCAGCTTTTGTATTCTTAGAATATACTGACCGAGTTCAAGCATTCCCAGGACTTCCAACACAGGCCTCCCTTGGGTGGGACAACACAAAATAGATCCAGATGTGAAATACCGACCACTAAGGAGACCACTAAACCCCGTCTTGGTGACTGAAAAACAGCTGGACAGGGATCAAGTTATATAGGGAGGAAGCAGAGCCTCAAATGGAAACCGGAACACGTGCGAGGGGAAGTGAGACAGGCGCACTCCCAGGTGGAGCCACTTTATTTCCAAGTAAAATTCCAAACAAAGGGATGCTTTCCCATCTCCACAATGGATTTTCATTTGTAAAATATATTTGCTCCTAAAACGCTTCATAAAACTTGCCCTTCCCTTTGCAGTGGGGGATAGGCAAAAAGTCAAAGGTTAAAAGGTCATGCATAAAATATTATATCCACCAAGATAGTGTATACAATAGTCTCAAATTCTTAACAAATCGATGGTAAAACATTAATTCACACTTCACTATATTTTTCAATACTTCAAAGTTTTTTGTTCATCTGTTAACATTCCTATTTTCACAGACAACAATATTACAAAAAGATTGTCAACTTTTTTTCTAAAACAGAACAAAGCCATACAACTTAAAAAATCAATCTGCAGTGCATAAACGTTTTTTAGAAGAATAAAAACCAAAAAAAAAAAAAAATGAAACTCAAGTATTTCATTGGAAACTGGGGTGGGGTGGACCCTTTATTCCTGAATTCCCTTTTCATTTGAAAGCGTTCTATAGAAATTGTCTCTAACTATTATAGAATTTGGCTTACAATTCTCGTGAAAAAGTCATTTTTTAACGAAATTTTGTGTACATATTTTGTTTTCTCTTTCTTGGAGGGATACAAACTCAAAATAAGTTTCTTTAAATGCTGTCAAAAGACCAGTAAAGGGGCTGTTGGGGCTGTTGGTGTGGGGCTGTCAGTGATAAAGTGCTTGCCTAGAATGCTCAAGGCCCTAGGTTCTATCCACAGCACCACCCCCCCCACACACACACAAAACCAGGCCCAATGGTGCATGCCTGTAATCCCAACACGTTGGGAGGCTGAGGCAGGAGAATCACAAGTTCAAGCCCAGCTTCGGCAACTCAGTAACTCAGTTATTATTTTAAATAATAAAAAAGGGATTGGGGTGTAGCTAAGAGTGAAGGCCCTGGGTTCAATCTCCAGTACTTAAAATAAAAGAACTACGTATTATGTGACCAAGGTAGTGATCTTAGAATAAAACTTACAATTCCAGGTTTTAAGAAAAATAAAACTCTGATGATGCATGTGTTTTTGTGTAGAAAATTATGACCTATCAAAAAATCACCATAAAGGAGGCCCATACAATCTGCCCAATCTGATGAAATGATGGGAATCTATAGCTAGAGGCGATCTCAAAAACCATGTACGTAGGAGCTGGAGGAATGGCACAGTGGTTAAAGTGCTTGCCTTGCAAGGGTGAGCCCTGGATTCGATTCCCCAGCACCACATAAACTGGGCGTAGTGGTGCACGCCTGTAATCCCAGCACTTGGGAGTTGTGAGGCAAGAGGACTGCCATGAATCCAAGGCCAGCCTGGTCTCTATGGTGAGTTCAGGGGCAGCCTTGGCTACAGAGCGACACCCTGTCTTTAAAAAAAATTATGTAATGAAAGATAGAAGAGGTCTGGAGGTGGTAAGTGACCCTCCTAAGCACATCTGCAAGGTAGCTGGTATGATTGTTCTTATACTCACAGGCATATACATGTGCACATATTGTTGTACTTGTGTTCTGTACATGAAATGCTATTGGCTCTTACATTAAAAAAATAAGTATACAAATTTGCATTAGTAATCTCATTGCTACCAGTGGGATATACCTATCTTTCCTTTCTTTCCTACCTTCCTTCCTTTTTCTTTCTTTTTCTTGCTTTGGTGGGGTACGGTACTGGGGATCAAGTACCCCAGGACCTTTGCTCTGAGTTACTTCCCAACTCCATTTTTTAGTTTTAATTTGAAATAGGGTCTTGCCAAGTTACTAAATTGCCTAAATTGGGTTCAACCTGGGATCCTCCTGCCTCAGCCTGCCAGAGTGCTGGGATTACAAGCCTGTACCACCAGGCCTGACTCTATGCTTTAAAGAAGTGAAAAAAGGGTTCTGCTTTCTTTCCATGGCAGTTGAGTCCTCACTTAGCTGCACAGGTGAGCAGTGTTCTGTTTCCTAGCATAGCATGGATGGGGTGACGTGGGAGGGGCAGAAAGGTCAGGACGCTCACCTCAACTCAGAAGCGGAGTTCCATGCTGTGCCAAAGATGTTCCTGCTGGCAGTGAAGACCTTACCTGGACGTAAGCGTGGGCTGCTGGAACTCTTCAGCCGGGCCGCAAGAAGCAAACAGTAGGTGGGGCACGTGGTGCCAATGTCTGTCTGCCCCTCCTGCAGAGGATGCCCCGACTGTCAACGGCGAAGGCGAGCCGCATGTGTCTGTCTACACTACTGAACTGCAGGTTCAGTTACCCTTATGTGAAATGCCTGGGACCGGAAATGTTTTGGACTTGGGAATCTTCCAGATTTGGGAATATGTGCACATACCAACTGAGAAAACTTGGGGATAAGACCCAAATTTAAACAAGAAATTAATTTATGTAGTTATGTAACTTATGTGTCACACATACCTTAAACTCATATCCTGAGGTAAGTTCATACAGTATTCTTAATAATTCTGTGCAGGAAAGAAATGTGCATGGTGGGAGCTGGACATGTGGCGAACATGTCTGTAATCCTAGCGATGCAGGAGGCAGTGGGGGGAGGGCTGTGAGTTTGAGGCCAGTCTAGGAAGCTCAGCAAGAAGCTGTCTCAAAATAAAAAGAGAAGACTCGGGGGTACAGCTTAGTGGCAGAGCTGTGACCTCACGGGTGAGGCTGAGCATTCGATACCAAGTATTACAAAACTATGTTGAAAAAAATCTTTCCTGGTGTGGAACACCCCACTTAGGGAGCCACTTCAGCACGTGAAGTTTCAGGCTGAGATGCATTTCAGGTTCTGGATTTTGATTAGGGAAGCTTGATCTGTATAAACTTAGATGACTTTCCTAGGTGAGGAGTATCTAATTTAGCTTGCATTATTTTATATGCATATAAATATCAAAATATTTTTCCTAATATATAGTGCTATTATTATTTTATATCTTCCCATAAAATTATATGTGGTATATAATTTGAAAGTAATATTCTTAAAAATACCATTCCTTTTAATATTTATCACAGACATTTTTCAGAAATCCTAGGTCTAGCTATGTATATATATTAACATTAAATAACTTAAAAAATAAACAACACATTGTATTATACCAAAATAGCCCCATTTTAAAGCCATTTAAGTGAAAAAGTTGAGTTTTCAAGAATAGACTAGAGCTTTTAAAGGTACTTTTCATTAAGTAAAGGTATTTTAAGTGAATATTAAATGTATTTTATTTCCTGACTATACCAAGTATATACACACTGTTCTAAGTAAGTTGTGCTGGAGCATTTTTATGAAACACCAGTGTCTCATCTGTCTGTTTTACTTATTTCGTAATGGAGAATTTATTCTAAATCTAAATAAATTTGTTCCCAAAACATTTCCCCAAGGAGACAATATAATCACACAACAACAACTTAAGAATGTATAGATATTCAGTGCATGCAGCCTTGAGTTTTCTAATAGTCATAGAAAGTAACCTTCAAGTATCATCTTAATCCAACGGGACTTAAAGACAGCTATTTCATAAAATTAAAGTCCCTTCAGAAACGTGTCTTGCTCCAAAGCCTTTGCTGAGGTTCCAGTAGGAAACAAAGCCACCCACGACGAACAGAGGCCACTTGGTTCCCAGCACTGAGCTGCCAGTGCACATGTCTAACACTGCTCTGAACCCAAAGTAAACCCTAAACTCTAGTAAGCTTCTAGTTGAAGAACTCAAATTTTCTTAACTCATCGAAGGCCATCGTTACACCATCCCCAGCTGGGAACATTTCTTCTGAAAAGAGCATCTTGAAGAAGGCGGGACCCACGGCTATTTCCAGCTCTAGTCCCGCCTCCTGCAGCTGTGGGTATTAGGAGCTGGCTGAAAGACAGTACAGAGAGAATAGCCTGCTCTGGGAACCAAATTCAGCTTTTTTTTTTTTTTTTTTGCACTTGTCAGTTATATTCATTTTTAAAAATTAGATTATCATCAAGTCAGCAGGGAATAGAAATTCCAAAACTCACAAGTAATAAGGGGGCAAACGAAGCGACTGAAAAGTACATGTCTTTTCAAAGCAGA
The DNA here is from genome assembly GCA_004027205.1 of Ctenodactylus gundi. Lineage (NCBI taxonomy): Eukaryota > Metazoa > Chordata > Mammalia > Rodentia > Ctenodactylidae > Ctenodactylus > Ctenodactylus gundi. The sequence continues at coordinate 6,197 of PVKB01006910.1, read as the reverse complement.
TGCAGGAGGAGGTCAAGATGGGTCTTGAGACTTCTGGAAGTTGTACTCCTTTATAGGTTTTGATCCAGCCACTTGATGTAACTATTCCTAGTCCGGATTCCCACCGAGAAGTTGGTGGGCCAGCTGGTGAAAATCATGCACCCGTGGAAGCCATCCTCAAAGTGGTCGAGGGTCACCGACACCCCGACACTCTCCAAACGCCTGGCATACATGATCCCGTCGTCTCTCAGGACGTCATGCTCACACGTCAGGACATAGGTCTTTGGAAGGTGCTGAAGCACTTCCTGGTCAGCGATGAGTGGGGAAGAGCGAGCGTCCAGCAGCTGAGGGATCTCCCGGATGATCCTGGTGTTGCCAGTGGGCTGCACCACAGGCTCATAGTTCTTTGTGATGGACGCAGGCAACAGAGACGTCCAGTTTAGACGCTCCCTGAGAGCAGCAGCCTCTTCCACCTCCAGAGAAGTATGATTGTTAACGATCATTGCTGGCACAAAATCATAGTTGCCCTTGAAGTAGTCCACCCAGTATTTGACCATGACGTAGCGGGGCAGGATGGGGGTGTTTACATTTTGCTGGTAAGAGGGTGTATTAAAATCCAACGCTTGGAGGACTGGGTAGATTAAAGCTTGGAGTTTGAGCTTGTTCCTTAGGCTGGCATCTTGACTAAACTGAAAAAGAAGAAAGACATTATCCCCTTGTGCATGGCCCCTTTTACAGAAAGCACACCCTAGGCAGGAGCTTTGTGCATTGATTCAAATGAGTCAAAACAACGTTTGTACATTTCTACCAGGCATTCAACAGTAGATTTAAAAAAAAAGTAACTCACCATCCCTACCACTCTGTCAAGCTGTTGGACATTTACTAAAAAAGGTATGCTGTTTGCAAATCACGTTTTGAGTGAACCTAGGGTTCATGATCTCTGAGGTCTTCAAACTCTCATGAACACCACCCATACCTATCTTTTGGCACTTAAGATACCTTGTTGGATATTTGAGCACATAATCTGTGAACCCCACTCAATTTCCATTCCTTACAAGGTCCCAAAAGGGCAATGCTTCCTAGAGAGAGAGAGAGGAAAAAAAAAACAAAGCTTATTCTTTCAACAAGGATAGAAAATGCTGAATGAACAGACGGTGGGACTCCAAAGTGTCTTGGTGGCTTTATTCTTCATGGTTGGCGAGAGAGGGAGGATATAACTAAAGCCAGCAACACAACTCCCTTTTACTCACTGAGGTGTCCCAGTGTGAGGTCTGTGTGAGACCTTCTGAAACTGTGAACTAAATGAAATCTTTCCTCCCTTAAATTGTGGATATTGGGTATCTTGTGCCGACACCTAAACAGTAACTAGGACACCAGGTGTCTGATGCAATTTCTCTGTAAAAGCAAAAGGAAACAACCAAGTAGTATCTGTCAAGAATGGAGACACGCTGCCTCAGTAAGATCCTGCAACGCGCTGCAACCAGATCCCCTGCTGTCCTTCCCAAGGCTGGAAGAGAAGGGACCTGCCCACAGCCATGGACCTCTCAAAGGCGGAGTCTGGATTAGACGCTGGTTCTCTTGGACTTCTGAGCCCATCACACTGTCCCTGCTGTAGCAGTATTTTCTTCTGACCACGTTTAGACACTTAAGTAGCAAACTTGACCATGTTACACAGATAGATCTACGTGGAACTCAACATTTAAAATAGCTGAAACATTTATTTTTCCTTTTTATATTAAAAGAAAACTTTGAGAAATATCTTTTGTCTCATAGTTCTAAGAAAACAATCTCACTGAATTTAAGCAAAATTCAACATGGAAAAGAAGTAGGGAGTGCCTTAATTTCACTGTCTCCCCCTGAGGAGCAAGGAGCAAGGAAATTTTCTAAAATAAGGTCCCCTAATCCTAGGATGACAATCTGGTATTGGTCTGTGGCCTGTGAGGATCAGGTCACACAACAGGACATAAGTCGCTGAAGCGAGTGCAAAGATTCAATTGTTCGTACAGATGCTCCCTATCGCTTGCATTGCCATTAGAGCACAACCTCCTGTCAGACCAGAGGTGGCATCAGATTCCGAAGAGGAGGGACCCTACTGTGAATTTCACCTGGGAGGAATCTAGGCTGTACACTGCTTAGGAGAATCTAATGCCTGGCGAGCTGAGGTGGAGCTGAGGTGGTGATGATGCTAGCACCGAACTACCCCCATCCCACTACCCTTGAAAGAATTATCTTCCACAGAACCAGTCTCTAGTGCCAAAATGATTGGAAACTCTAAACTGCTAGGCCTTTTTTTTTTTTTTTTTGTAAATACTGATTGCAATCGGGGCCCTGAGAACTAGTGGACAGTGCCTTAAGTAAACCTTCTTTGCACTTAAGAAAGTCTTTTGAGAAAAGCTGGGTGTTGGTGGCACATGGATGCAATACGAGCTTCAGGAGGTGCAGGTAAGAGGATCACAAAATTGAGACCAACCAGGAAAATTTTGAGACTCTGTTTCAAAATCAAACATAAAAGGGCTGGAGATGCTATTCAGGGGTAGAGTGCTTGCCCAGCGTCAGGCACAAGTCCTGGATTCGATCCTCAGTACCACACACACACACACACACACACACACACACACACACAAAAGAGACCTCTAAAAGCCTCCAAGTGCTATCACGTGAATAATTTGGCAGCGTGGCGAGAAGCCATACAATGCTTTGCTGCATCAACTGCAGAGTGCTGTGGTCTGTTGGGTGTTACCATGTACCCTCGAACCACCAGCACAGCGGGGCAGCAGTGTTACCTGTTGTCCAAGTGCAGCTGCCAAATTTCCACCAGCACTGTCACCAGAAATGCCAATTCTACTTGGGTCAACCTTATATTTCTCCAAGACTTCCGGCTGCAGAAAATACTTTGTGGCACGAACTACATCATGGATTTGCTCGGGAAAATAAACCCGTGGAACCAGCCTGTATCTGCGAAGACAAAAATTGTTTTCTTTTTTTCTTTCTTTTTTAAAAGCAATTTTATTGTGGTAAAAAAAATTCACATGACATAAAATTTAACAATTTTTTTTAAATACATGAATTCCAAGTTCTATAACACATTAGAACCATGGGGCCTGGGGAATTCGTGAGCGTCTATGTTCACCCCTTTTTCAGTGATTCAACCCTTTGTATCTGATCATTGCCTCTCCTTCTACCCTGCCATTCATGTTGGGGCCTTTTTATGCTTATGAAAGTTGTATTCTTCAAGACTTCAAAATTTTACAAACCACTGAAAGTTTAAAGAGAAAAACTTTTTAGAAACAAAGCTAGAAATAGCAAGGAATTAAAGTAAATATAGAACATAAAAACAAACCATTTATTTTCTTACAAAAATATGAAGCTTAAAATGTGATAACTTTGTGTTTGCCAAAACACCTCAAAAAGCACACTTTAAGTTAAAAGGCAGATATTTACTGGGTATAGGGGCACAAGTCTGTAGCCTCAGCTACTCAGGAGGTTGAGGCAGGAGAATCTTGAATTTGAAGCCAGCCTAGGATGGCGGACATTAAACCCAAGCCAAGTATGCACCTGCGGGAAGACAGACTAAAGGGCCTGCAATAGTAAAACCAGCAAGAGCAAAGGAGGCTACGCTGCAGCCTCCTGTGGACCCTCCGCGACGTTTCTGGGCAACTTCTCCTGCCACATTTTGCACAACGGAAGCTCTCTGTGGTCCTATCCTGCAGAAGAACGGCTACCACCAACCCTGGTTTGCCGCGTGCCCGCCCCTGGCGGTACCCTGCGCATCCCCATTGGCCCCGTCAGTCGTGAGCCCGCCTCCCTGGCTTACCAACTCCCCCTGTCAGCTCTTACTGGAGGGCGTGGCTCTACCTGGGCCTGCGTGCAGCTTGGGAGACCCAGCCGGCTACTCCACGAATGCCTCGATACCCTGCTGTGCTAGCTGTATCGCCTTTCCATTGCCCGCATTTTAAAATGCCCTTATGTTTTCCCTGAAAGCCGTATGCGCTGATAGGAGAAACTTTTTTAAATTACTTGGTTTGCAGTACCTGTGAGTAGTCTGGGCCCGTCACCATCTATCCGATGCGTCTGTTTGCATAATAATGTAACTTCAACTTGGAAAAAAGCTAATTGAGTTGCAAAATAAGTCAAACAGGCCAAGGTCAAGTAGGAGAGAAATTAATTACCTAATTAAAACTGAACAACATCACGTAAGCCTTGGAACTTCTGATTTTCATTTTATAATTAGCAGGTTTATTTTTAGAAACTAATTCTTTTCCTAAGCCGTTCTATAAAAGGCTACTTATTTTCCCACCTACCACCCAGCTGTTTAATCTTGACCTCGACGCAGACACAATCAAATGAACAAGTGTTTGTGAAATAATCTGGGTGAAGAGTGGAGGTAGAACTGGTCACTCAGGAGTTGTATTTTGAAATTAAATGCAGTAAGACGTTTGCTGAGTGGCTGCCATGCAGCAGATGAAATCATATTTCTCACTTTCTTCTTTTGTATTCCTTTTTTTTCCCACTTGATTTTTACTGTCTTTAAGGGGCTGCTATACTGTTTGACTGGTTGACCACCTGCAGCGGTAAGGTTATACTGTCTGTTTCCACTAGGTGGCACCATCGCACAAGATTCTATTTACCCCGGGTTCTTGGTAATTTTCGTATTACCAAGCTGAACTCTCAATTTTACGATGAATGGATGAATTTCATAGCTCATGTTTTGAAAATAAAGGCTATTTTTATTCCACTAATATTCCATAAAACTTGATAAACAGTTTTCCTGGTTACACAGGAAGTCAAAATATATTTCTATCAGGATAGATATATGGATTAAATGGAATTTCTGGGTGCTGATTTGGAAAAGTTCTCTGCACCTTTGGACCAAGGGAAATTGCTAATCTAAAAGGGGATGACGATGGGGCTGCGTAATTCCAGCTGCTCTGAAGGCTGAGGCAGAAGGACTGCAAGGTCAAGCCTGGGCACCTTAGCAAGACCCTGTTGCAGAAAGACTGAGGATGTAGCTCAGAGCTCCGTGGTTCCAACGTTCAGCACTGCTAAACGAAGAACACAGTATCTTGTCCACTAATAACTGGTTCAGGTAGCAAATTAAGCACGCTTAAAAACATTGTGATGCACAAGTTTTTCTGGCACCACTGAAAAATCCATGTTACCACCCCACCTTCCTTGTTCGAGCTAGAAATGTTCTTTTTACTCAGTAAGAAGGGATGCTATTTTTGTAGACTGGAGAAAACTGAAATTAGATAGATCTTAGGTTACCTGGCACAAGATGAACTTTCAAAGTAGCTGAAATTCACTGAGAAGTAGACAACAATTTCCTAGTATATTCACAGATACAGAGCAGCACGGCCTGGTAATTCCTAAGTAGTGTAGGCAAAGAAAGCAGATATATACATGTGTCTTGTGTTACTTGTGTTCAAAGCTATCTCCTGCAAAGTACTGAGAGAGGACTCTCTTTAAAAAGTACAGAAAAGTACCCAACACACACACACACACACACACACACACACACACACACACACACACACGTACACGTCTGTCTCTGTTAGCCCAACTCAAGGCAGGGAAGATGACTGCAATGCCAGTAAAGGCTGCACTTCCCATCTTTACCATTGCACATACCTACCTCTTCCAGATGAAGGAAATTCAGTTCATAGGTATGTGGTTTAATCTACAGAGTAAACGCACTCCCTCTGAAAAGCTTATCCTCATATTCCTCTTCGGTGAAACCCCTTCTGCCAAGCATTTTACAGACGTAGTTTGCTCAGCTCAGAGCAAACCTGTGGCCTTAAGGTCAAGAGCAGAGGCTCACGTGCGTAACCTGACTACAACAGTGAAGGTTTATTTTGAGACAAGGTCTAGCTAAGTTGCCCAGGCTGGAATCTTAATATATAACAGACTTTGTAATCAGTGATCTCTTCTTCCCTTAGAAAGATATTTTTCGACTTTAAACCCCACCAACTTTAAAAAGATAGATTCTTATTATCTCTTCAAAGCTTTATGTTCTCTGGTCTTGTTGGGAACCGAGAACAGCCATTAGCCAACCTTCCCCACCCAGCTGAGGCCCGAAGAAAGACTTCTTAACTAAACCACTAGGTAACGGCTTGGCCTTGAGAATGGAGAAGTGTGATGGCAATGCAGAAGTCCCCCACCCTCCTTCGTCCCTGGGCAAAGGCCCAAAGATATCCCCCTCCACCCACCTTTGTCCCTGG